>JABBOT010000035.1:2324759-2510969 GCA_016165875.1 Acanthopleura granulata
TGGCACGTACGTTTGATTTTAACCCGGGAGTCTCTTTCGGAGCGGAAGGCTTAAGAGCCCTGCCCGTGTTTGGGATCATGTTTCTTTTTGGACTGGGACGAACACTGTTAGTGCAAAGTATCCTGTCTATATGGCCAACTTTAGAGATGTCACTTTAGAGGCAATGTAATTAGGCGTATATCTTATTACAGCAGTTGTGGGGGTGGCGAGAGGGGCATAAAATGGGAGACAGTTATTACCAATGGATGCTTAACTTCAGTGTAAAGTATGACCGACTTAGATCTGACTTCGGATAAACTTCAGTTACGCGTGTACATGTTGCTTGGTTGAACTTGCCTGAAGCACCGAATGTGTGCCAACTATCACGGACGGATGCTCAACAAGTGTGCAAAGTGTGGAACGTTTGGCCAACTAAGACTCTGGTTTGATTCCGAGGTAGACTATAGGTATGGCTGTACACGTTTTTTGAATGATTGAACTGTTTGCTTGGAGCACCACATTTGAGCCTACTACTAGAGAAGGGGGTTCATTTATAAGCGATATATTCCTGAGAACTGCTTTACATACCAACCAAATACATGCACATAAATAAGTTCATCATTTGCACCTTTGTGAACATGAACTGGAGAAGGTTTCTTATGCTTATTTGACTCATAATACTCAGATTATCCTGAAAAGCTGACCGCTTTTCTGGTTTGATATTACTGATTGTAGACGATAAAGAAACTGAACTGGTTTTGTTTGACCACATTAACATTCGGGATAGGTTACCTCGGCTGTTAAAGACAAAACTTCAATGCGCACAACAGAACATGGGATGATGAAGTCGAATGTTGGAAGTCCTCATCGCCCTTTACCTGGTTTCACCTGGGAAAGATCAGTCGTCTCTAAGCTTACTACTATCGATAGTTATTTATTTATTTGATAGATGTTTTACGCCGCACTCAAGAATATTTCACGACGGCGGCCAGGATTATAATGGGAGGAAACCGGGCAGAGCCCGGGGGAAACCCACCACCATCCGCAGGTTGCTGGCAGACCTTCCCACGTACAGCCGAAGAGGAAGCCAACATGGAACTCACAGCAACCGCGTTGGTGGGAGGCTTCGGGTCATTGTGCTGCGATAGCTTGCTAATCGACTGAGCACTACCATCGAAGACGTTAAATATTCGGGGTAAAAGACGACTGAAATAAATGAATCAACCAGTAAATAAATTTGCCACGTACCACGTACAAAAACACGGAGCAAAATACGGGATATTGTGTGCAACCTGATTTTTTCTTCTGTTTCTCTTCTTCGTATTTCATGTTGACTTTCAATGGCAATCATTCAGAATATCAACAATCTATCCATAGCATACATGTACAAGGCAGGCACATATTGTCTTCGGCTTGGTATGTCGCATTCCGTCCTCACTGTCATTTGCAACTGGAACTCCCTAACACAATGGAGAAAGTTTTCTGCCCGAAGTAATTCCGGCATAATTGTTCCTGCATGTAGTTGACATGACGCCTGGTAACATATCACTCACGTATATTGCAATAGAACAAAGATCAACTCAGCGTGAACACGACTTGGTATTGTGCGGGAATTGATTCCCATTGCATAAGTTTCTGATGCATCGATGCATTATGCTGTGTTTAGAACCATCTTTCCTATTTCGGTGAGAAACGTGTTAATAATTTAATTAGACGTACTGGACGATAGAGCTGAAAAGGATATATCCATTCATTATTTTTGATTGTTATTTTCCTGTGGCTTCCAGCACAATTACGACTAGAGACCGGGAAGAACCGGGGTGGGGGTGGGGGTGGGGGTGGGGGGAGGAGGTATCTCTCGACCCTCCGCAGGTTGCTGGCAGACCTTCTCACGTACGGCCGGAGAGGAAACCAGATAAACTCAAAGCGACGACATTGGTGAGCTTTTCCTGGGTCATTGCGCTACGGTATCGCACTAACTTCTCGGTCAAGGGGGTAAAGAAGATATATTACCGGTGTTTAATTAGAGAAGAATTTCCTTTTGTACACGGTGATTTAACAAGTAAAATATCATACGCGATTCAAATCCTCTGATATCATTGTGCTGATACAACTACATTATTATCGTCATATTTACCGGGCTGCCTAACTGTAACGCCATGCGTATGACACCGGTTTATAGATTTAGCTCCCAATCTTACACTCCCCAATGGAGAGTTTCCAGAATGACAACCACCGAAGCAAATATATATATATATATATATGCAGCATCCTTGAATCTTCTTGGAGCCAATTCCACGAAATAAATTCTGAATTAAGTCTAAACATCAAATCTCGTCACAACTGCTATAACTTTTGGCACTGGAAGTAGAAATTTTGAATCATTTGTCCCAAAACAACATTTATGATGTTTTCAGATAGTACCACAAAAAGTCAGAAATTGCTTTGTTGAATCGGCCCTTTTACATGAATGACTAAGGGTGGCAGTTTCAACCCGGCCCATAGCGTGTCAGTGCAGTAATCTAATGAATACAGCCTAATACCCTAATCGTGACTTTCACTGGCTCAGACTAATAAAGATCTGTTCTAGCTACGGCCGGTTGACTACTGACCAGTTAGGCAAAGTGCCGCTTTAAGTCTGGAGTTTATACCTGACAAAGGGCGCTAGTTTAGTCGGGTGTTCGACTGGTTTAATCCAGATATAAGCTTAGCCATAGTCATATATGAGTAAAATTCCTATATATACACCAATGGATTAATTAATAAAAAATAAGTGGATAAAACACGATGTAATCGAGAAAATCCTGGGACTTTTCAGTTTAACTCGTCTGATCAGTTCAGACCTTTGACACTATGAGCACTTGCAATCTCTGGGGATTTTAGGGCAGGAAGTTATTTTCCTGTCAGTTCGTATCCTTTTTAGAAGAAATATTTCCAACGTGAGTGAAACTTCGATATGAACAGGCCTATAGTGTCGCGATGACCTAAGGCATACATTGGCCTACTGTATTACTCAGTAGATCTACACTAGTAAAGTATATGCAATGCATGACAAACCCGCGTGACTGACGTAAAATAAAAAATATATTAATCTCATCATCGACTTTGGCTTCGACAAAGTCTCTTCAAAAAGCACAACTGACTGTCTCGGAAAACAAATACATGCATACTTTAACATATTCACGAGGTTATATATGGGTACATATACTTCAGCAAGAGAAAGGCAGGTTATTTTTAGGCACACTCTGTAATCAGCGACCACCTGCCGTAAGTGTCCAAACTCTGGACCGAACGTCTACACAAATACATTTATCAAGTTAATACAAAACTTATACAGAAACTGAAAAAAAAATGATAAACATATATGTGCATATGTAAAAACAATTAGAGCCATATACAAAAGAACAATTGATTCAGATATCAAGGATGTAATATCTTGCCAATAACTACCATGTCCAGTAATGAATTTCCGACAGAAATGTTGTGTCATGGGTCGTTTTGTGGTAACACTATAAAGCATAATCACTAATATGATGTCTGTTTCACATATGTACACGTCTGTTCTTCAAGAAAAAATATATATTTTTTTTAGTTTTACTGGTTTGTATGATAAATTTGCCATTATGCTGCAAGTGTCATCAGTCATAACCATTTATTCATTCTATATAATCAAATGTGCATGTACATGTATTTCCATATTCAAATATGCATATCAGCCCAGATTTTTTTTACCTAATACATATATACAGAACGATTTTTGGAGAAAAAAACTATATACATTGTGTTTACTCAATGGTATACCAATGAAATTTAAAGGGTAGTATTCATCTTACTGATTAAGGAAAAGATATTATACTCCAGATGAGAAAAAATAATTTCAACAACTACTAAAGGTTTTCCACCTTTCCATGTACCGTCCACTTAATTTATTGCATGTCAGCTATATTACATATTTATTTATTTATTTATTTATTTGGCGGACAACTTTATAGTAGGAGGAAAACGAGCAGAGCCTGGATGAAAAGCCAAGACCATCCGCAAGATGCTTGAAACTAGACCTTCCCACGTACCGTCGTACATGTATGTGGAAGCCAGCATGAGGTGGTCTTAAACTCACACTGGTGAGAGGCTCCTGGGTCCTGGCGCTGTGGAATGGTTGGCCCCTTCACTTGTCCATGATCTCTGCCACTGACAAATTTTGAGACCGCGTATTTATTACTTATTTATAAGTAAGTTTAACAATCTTCATCGTCAGATATGATCGAAATGATAATCTGTAAATCATAATGTCAATACACAGTAAAAGTCATTTAATTACCCATATATAAACCTACTGTAAGAAATAAACAATAAAAACAAGAAGACAGAAGAAGCTTACATGTATAACAAGTGTTCACATTACTTTTGAACAATGGTGCATTCACAGCCATCTATGACCTCATGTTTGAGGTCACGCGTTGTTATCCTGCTCACCATTGCTGTACAGTAAGCTTCCGCATCGACTCTCTCTACAGTTTCATAAGTCTGAGGCGACATGCGTTTTACTTTCGGTATTTGCAGCTTGTCGTAGGTGATCCCATCCGAGGCATTTGTCATCTCGACTACAACAGCAGCCGATCCTGGTTCCACGCCGATGACGTCATAAGTATGACTAGTGTCGACCTGCGTCATTTCAGTGGCGGCCTCAGAAGAGTCATTACCATTACTGTAAGTGGCGTCCTCCTCCAGTCCGTCGATAGGGGTCAGCGGTATGGATGAGGTGGTGTTCAAGTTCGGGTAGTTGCCCCCTGACGTTTCTCTCTGGCCGTCGCGGCCGTCAGATTTTCTGGCCAGTCGGATCTTATGGCTAAAACATAAATTACCCAACATTCACCGCAAAAACCTATAAGATAATCTCCGCCACAACTGTGGTACAAATTTGCGTATCCATATACGCAATGTGCATCAGTGGTACGCCAATTGTGTATCACTGACAGACATGCCATTGTGAATGTATTACGCGAAATGTGTACAGCTGGTACACAAAAATTATGTGGATGTGCATTTTTGCCACAATAATGTGTACCACTCGTGCACAGTAGTTTTTCAGGTGCCCAATACATAGCTGTGATATTGACGAAGTGAGGAGAAGCCGTCATCAAGTATTTTGTTTTCTGCAAACCCGAAGTCGATGTTGACTTCTTAAGATATGCGATATCTAATAGAAGTAAGTAAAGTAGTGAGTGACTTGCTGGAAACTATGCAAAACAAACCTTTCTTTTATTTTCCTTCTTGACGAGAGTCCGGTTTTTACTTAGTGGCGTCGCAAGCAGTATTTTAGCCAATAATGGAAGCCATCTTTTAATTTGCACACGTCAAATGCAGCATTTTATCTAATGGAAGCCTTCTTTTCATTTTAACACGTTACCAGCACTATTCTCGCTGGTAAAAGCTCTATCTCACTTCCTTTAAAAACTTCGCGTGCAGTATTTTGGGTTATTGCCACTTACCGCCGACACGAGATAACTACGATCATAACAATTAGGGTTATCAGCAAAATCGCTGCAGCCACAGCCGAGGCAAGTATTATTGTCGTGTCTGAAACATAATATGTATTTAACTACTACATTCACATTGGACATTGTCATTCATCTCATCACTTAAAACATGCCATAAATTGACATCTGAATTGCAGCGAAAACTGAGTATCACTTATTTATTTATTCATTTACTTATTTATTTATTTAATTAACTGGTGTTTTACGCCGTACTCAAGTATACTTCACTTATACGACGGCGGCCAGCATTACGGTGGGAGGAAACCCAGCAGAGCCCGGGGGAATCCCACGACCATCCGCAGGATGCTGGCAGACTTCCCCACGTACAGCCAGAGAGGAAGCCAGCAGGAACTGGACTTAAACTCACAGCGACCGCATTGGTGGATTATCACTTAAAATCATAACCAAATTACTGGCTAGCAAGAATTACTGGCTAATAATTATCGCTATTCTCTCAAATGCAGTTTTGGATTATGTACACTATAATAATATGTAACTGATCCCATAAAAACTGAAGTGCAGCCTTACACATGTACCCTCAAGGATGTAAGACTTTCTGGCTTCATTTTTAAATTGTATATTTATTTTTATTGCATTTTAGTGTATTTACGTCTACGGATCAACAGGGACAGGTCTCATGGAGAGATTATCATATTATACACATACATGTATACGTATATCACGGATGTGATGACACTAAATAAATCACATTCCATATAAAATTTCTCCGTACAAGTAAAGAGTCTGGTTTACGTGTATATGATACGTGTACAAAATATACGATACATGTGTACCGACAATGGTAGATAAATATAATTTCAAGCAAAATATTTTGCTAAGATATCGAGCATAAATAAGACATCATATAATGGCAATGACAAGAAAAATGAAATGCAACAAATCAGTAAGTCCTCACTGATGGAGTCCAAGAGTTAAGGCAGGGTTTTGTCGTCTGTATGGAAGTTGTAACTGTATGTGTTCAATTTTTAGTGATAGTATGATTTCTTTTGTTGCATGACTTGCGTACTACGGAAATTTAATCCACTCCACATTTCCTCCCTGTTTTTGTTGGGCGTTTGACTGCTTCGACTGTCCGGTTTCCTTCTACCACAACGCTAACCGCCGCCGTATAATTAAATATATTCTTGAGTATGGCATAAAACACCAAATCATCAAATAAATAAACAAATAAATGTATGGGCCAATATTTATAAAAGAACTTTATGAAAAAAAGGCAGGCTCTTTCTTTAGAAACACATTTATGTTCAATTTATTTATAAATGTCTTGAACGAATTTTTCTTGAACAAATCTAAATTTAATGTACTTATTATTTATATTCATTGTATAACTGTATTGTACCGACAAGGAGGTCTTGCCTGACTCAGAAAACTGAATGGCTGGCTCACTGTGATTGTCAGATCCTTGCTCTGTGAAGTCGTGTGCTCCAATGCAGCTTTCGATGATTCGGCTGCGGTTTAAGTCGTAGTATAATGGCGATGGGTGGTGGTTTACTCCGGAAACTCCGGTTTCCCCCTGGATCAACCCGACCTTCACCCAATTCGTGTAAGTGAAAAATTTTTGAGTGCGAATTTAAACACGAAATTGGTAACTAAATTGTTTGAGTGTGGCTTCCCGGTGAGCTAATCACATAAAAAAATCGAGCTGTGTAATTCTTTTGACCAGTCCCTTTCCTAACAATTATCGTTTGAAAGAACAAACGATCTACTGGCCTCACCCTGACAAATTGCTGAATACTTGGGAAAACATATCTGAGAGAACTCTTACAAATCTTGGAGATTATTACATATCGGAGAGACAGAACAGCCTACCGTTCCCAGCAGAAGGCGTTAAGTTTGGGTCAGGTCGCCCAGTTTCCTTGGCTTCCCACTGGCCCTCTGTCACATTTGAGGTAGAATATCCGGGTCTTTTCGATGGAATCGTTTTCCAACTTGCCGATGGCTTTGTCGGCAAAAATGTCGTCAATGTTGTCAACGGTCGTGCAGATGACGTACCTTTAGAAGTTTTACATGTTGGTATGCTTAGGTCCGTGTCAGGTACCGAACTGTTACATCGTGTCGTACCTGCTAAAGGTACGTCGTCCTGAGTAATAGGTTCGATTTTCGATCGACCCATTAGAGCATCTTCCAAACGGCAAGTTTCCGGAAACTCTGAAGCAAAAGACATGTGTCTGTAAATAAAATCATGGAACAAAATATGAATAATTATATCGAAATAAGTGAAACTATTATTTCAGAACGATATAACGCCATCGTATGACCGAAACACTCTATTTGGGGTTAAACAGCAATGAAATACATATCTGATCTGAAACATCTGGGGTCCGGTTTAAAAAGCTGTCGAAATACATCACGCGCATTTACCATGGTGACCTATCTCTTCACTACGCGTTGCCATGGAAGTTACGCTGGGCACAATTTGCGACTGCTTCGTAAAACAGGCCCCTGGTGTCACCAGAGTCCACAATGTACGCCCAGTTGTGACCTGATGTCACGGCTGAATGCCATCAGACTTCCGTTGCTTATTTCAACATAATAGCATTGTGACTTTCTCAACGTGTAACTTGGCTGAAAATAACAGCGTGTTGGATTAATTATTTCACAATTGAATAAAACTGATATTTAGAGTACTTATTTTAAATTCAACTTCTTTGTCCGTTGCTTGGTACCGTGTCAATCAGAACGAAAAATATGTTACGCCTCTTGTGTAATGTATACTGTTGAGGCTAAATGGTATCATCAGTAGGCCTACTTACCGAACATGGTGATCCACAGTGAACTGCGCCTTTCCAAACACATACAGTTTAGTATTATATTCTGCGACGAATTCACTTTGACAAAGAATTTTGTTGATTGTTTATCAGGTAAATTGCTTTTACCTTCTTTTATATCCACCAAAGTTATAGCACTACAGTCATCGGGCAATCCGGGTAGAAATTTAAATTGTTTAAGACCAATAACAAGGGACTGATTGGCCATCACCCACATTCTGAATGAACTAGAACACGTTTCCTCAGTAACGAAAATACGAAAGTTTGCCGTTTTATTGAGTTGAAATGCATGTTTCGGGGACTGACGAATAACCTTAAAGGACGAACCTGAAATCACAAGGCCACAAGAAAACGTGATTAAAAATGATCACACAAAAACAAGAACTTGTCTATCTTTTAACAAGTGTGCCTAGCTTTCCGATTATTATCGGCATTTTTATGTTGCTTTGGCTAAGGCAAGTAAATGCTGCGTATCTCGAACTCAAGCGTGATTTTTCCTAATTCGTAAACAGAAATGTGTTGAACCACGCTATTAAAATATATCACTATATATGATAACAAGCTGACACAACAATCTGATATTTATTCACTTACTTGATTTTGTTTAGCGTCTTACTCACGAATGTGATCAGTTAATTATGTGTGGAAGGCTGACCCAGAAGCCTCCCACCAACGCCATAGTTGTGAGTTCAGTCCAGCTCATGCTGGTTTCCTCTTCGGCCGTACGTGAGAAAGTCCAACAACAACCTGCGGATGGTCCTGGGTTTCCTCTAAGCTCTGCCCGGTTTCCCCTCACCACAATCCTGGTCGCCGTCTGATAGGTGAAATCTTCTTGAGTACGGCGTGAAACACCAATCAAATAAATCAAATAAACACAAATTCCTAGTCCATGGCCAAGTTTAAAATCGCACCTTTGGAGATTTAGGGATTGAAATACAAGCCTCTGACCAAAAGATCAAGGCCCGCTCAACAACAACAACCTTATAAACAACAGTGAAAGTTTCCTTGACTGGTTTTCCTGGGTGGTAGACAAGGTTTGTGGTTGTATACCACTTGTGTAACATTATTATTGGGCATGCTCACAACTCCTGTAATTGACGATCCAAACTACAAGATTTGATTAGAATCATTGGCTGATAATTAATTCAACAAATAATGTATACTTACCAGATACACAACTATACCGGATACTTCCTGAAAAATTAAACTGAGAACATTTTCCTCGTATATCCTGTGTGAATTCGCCACATTTGTTACGGCCCTGGCATACACGAACAGATTCTCCATTGAGATCATTGTCTGTTCCAGGATGAATAAATATTACGTCTTCCTCAAATGGACACTTGGGGTATATTTGGTCACAAGCATTAACACTACATGCGCTTTCAGCTGTAGAATCTGAAAAACAAGAACAATACAATACGTTTACTTGTTTAATGTTCAGTTGATTATAGGAGGTCAAACAAAGCTTTGTTTAATGTCCAAAAAGGCATTCTGTACATGGATATTGCCAGTGTCTGAATTTGAATCTTAAAAGAAGAAAAACAGGGAATATACCAGTTTATTTATTTTTCAGATTAAATACTATTAAACTATTTTTCTAATTCAATACTAAACGGCTGCCTCGGTCATTGTACCAGCAAGGCGAATCCATCGTCAAACAAGAAAGAGCTCCATGTACTCTTTGACCGCGTTATTAGGATTGACTAATGGTCGCATATGTAAGGATTAGGTTTCAGTTATTTTCATTTCTAAAGATATGTACACCAAATTCTTGGAAACACATGTGGATTTCGACGAATGTTAGTCTGCAAAACGGCCACAAGACCGCGGTCACCAGCACATTATCACTAAGGCCCGACAATTAGCAACGTAAAAATTCCTTGCGGGTCCTAGGCGGGATGTGAACCCACCCCTCGTCCCTCCTTCCCTCGTGTGTCATGGTGGCTGAAAGACAAGTGCTTCTAATCACCAGGACTTACCATGCGCCACTTAGTTGACAATACTGCAGCCAAATTGTGTAGACCGTACGTTTAAATAGGAGACAGTAAATTGTTCTCGATACGATAAAGGGAATATCCAAAATCAAACAAAAACGCAAGGAATTCTTTTTCTTTCGAAAAAAATGAACAGTATAGACACAGAAACATCCTTGTTCTGATTAAACGGGTTAATACAATATGTTCCGTTCCTGGGTAACTATTGCGCCTTTCGGTTAGACATGCTGGCCTTGTCTATGAAGTAAACCTTGTAACAGGGAATATAAAAAATTACATATTGGGCAAATTGCAGGGGTAGCACCATCATATTGCAATGATAAGCAAAGGCGATCAGAATATGAGACATCTCACGGCACCGCATCAGTAAATTGAACGCTTTTATGTGACAGGGTTTTCATTCACCAGTGATTACAGATGAATGGCAATTACATGTACTTTTAGATCTACCAGACCAGAGAAAAACTCCTAATACGAAACCTCATGTACATTCCCGTGATGTCCGTAAAACTCCTGCCATGTAAGTTTCACCAAACTCCGATGTAAACTATGTATGGCAGGAGTTGCGTTGACAAGATAAAGCCAACGCAGAGAACAAAAAGACGAACAGATGGGAGTACAGACAGTCAACTAAACGTCCTCAAAACCATAACATGCTTTGGCAGAGGTAAGATTCTTTGAATATTGCAACGTTTCGCTGACATGTACCATAGTTAATTGGTGTAGATCAGTGTAAACTAAAACAGCATTTCAGTGATACGCAAAGGGTTGGATGTTATGGCGTTGTGGAGAGAGCATCTGTTTCGTAAACAATTGATCCAGTTCAGTCCCGAATGGGGTATAGGCAGAACTTTAATATCGGTAATCTTGGGGGATTGGTATGGATAACAACTTCTGATTTATTATACCAAAAGGCTTCGATGTGTATTATAAAATCTCTGCCAAGTGAATGAATATACAACCAAAATGTTTAACTTATATTCTGTGAAGTAGGTATTGAGACAGCAATATTAGGACTGCAGCATATTATGTGGGTACTCACAGAGCTAGGCACCCAATCAAAACTTATTAAAGATCATACTTGCTAACTGATGTGACACCTGCACAAACGTACATGATATGGTAATACAGATAGACAAGCTTAAAGACAACACACATAATATGATGCTAATGGATAAGATATTTCTGAATCACTAGACGGGTATATCAGTCACAAGGTCGTCGTAGGTTTTGGGGATTAAAAATTCTTGTTAATCTGTGGTTTGGTCTACTGTATCACCAAGGCATCCGTTTTCTGTTTGTTTGGTGAGTTATGTTTGGCTTCGACATCGTTCCAGTCTATTTTGGGGCGTGGCTAACACGCTTTCGGAACTGGCTGATTTTATATCTTTGGTTTGAGTAGAGGTAGTGTACTCTTTAATTTTATTGTTCCGTTGTCGGCTAGTCTCATCTATGTCCCAGCAAACACGGAGAGTTGTGGGCCGTGTGGGGCCAAAGCTGGCTACAACTTGGGCCCTTATCGGGCCCCTTTTAATTTTGACACATGATTCCACGAGTATCCCAATGGGGTCATCCTAAGGTGCTGACAATGGGCCCCAAACGAGTCCCAGTTGGACTAGCTATGTTTATAATGGACTTTAAATGGGATACGTTTGGTCTGTAGTTATTCCGTGGCAGCTCGAATGGGACCCATGCGGATACCATTCCAAAGCCCACCCACAACCCTAGCCTACTTGTGCGCACTCACCCACACTAAAACTCTCCTAAGTCGTCGTATAGTGTAGCTAGTTCTGCCAGTAAAAGGTAAGGCAATCATTAACGGTCAGAGACCTCTAGTAAGTTGGGGTGTTCTGCTGGTTAGTTTTGAGGGGATGCCGGATGGTACGTTCACTCTAATCTGAGGGGTACTCTAGCTGCTCTGGTTAGTGAATACTCCAGTGACGTGTTTGACCTCGGAGTCTAGGGCTTCTTGGGTCGAGGATGTGTTGGCTGCTCCTTTTGTTAGGGTAGATAAGACTCCTCTTTGACGGGCGTTGAGTGATGAGAGCTGCGATGGATGTACTGGTCGGTGTGGGTTGGCTTTCGATAAACGCCGGTTTAGAGTTGATTATTGTGGCGGGAGATGAGGACGTCTAGGAAAGGGATTTGTTATCTCTGTTCTAATTCCATGGTAAACTGGATGCAGGGATGTAGGCCATTCAGGTGTTCAAGCAGCTGACAAGGGTCTTAGTCTAATTTTAGGAACATAAAAGTGTCATCAACCTTCCTAAACCAGCAACTAGTATTGATAGGGGAGCTTCTCAGTGCTAGGTTTTCAAAGTGCGTTATGAATGTTTCAGTGACGGCGGGTGACAGTGGGCAGCAGATCCATGGGTAAACCAGGTATATGTTCATTGATTTCATCTCCTCAGGTGAAGTTGGTAGTGGTAATACAGCTTTTGCTGTCAACTTTTCAATGCCCATCAAAAAGTTTGTCGGTAATGTTGGCATTACCTTGCCTTTTGGGGAAAGGCGAAGTACTGATCGGATCGGTGCTAGTATAATGTACGTGACTGGATGCAAGGGGGGCGTTGTGTCTAATGTCAGCAGGCATGACGTTCCAGTGATACAGTTTTGTAGGAAGCCTATATATTGAAACCACCGACTTTTGGCAAGTGACTGACGAAATGTTCTACATGTGACCGAGGGCGACCCACTGCAGAACTGACAAGATCATGGGTGACCTGATGAAACAAGACCGTGGACGGTCCGGCGAGAGTCGGATTCGAACTTGCGATCCGATGTGTAGCAGGGCTTAGACACCGCTAATAGACAACAAGGCTAGAGAGGACCTACTCATGCAGTTATGAGCTGGAAATGATACAAGAGATGATGTGTGTATATATATATATACGCATCATCTCTTGTACCATTTCCATTTTTATGGGGCTTAAGTTAGGCCGTGTACAAAAAGCTTCAACCGCACGTCTACTTACCTCGTATTAATACATAGAACATGGCTATCCAACAGGGCAAGTCCATGTACAGGTGTATGATGTTGCTGACCGCACCCTTCATTTTCGTTAGAGAAACAGTTCACGTTACACTATACGTACTAAGTCACAAACAACTGAAATTCATCTTCCGCCATATCCGTCCATTTACTGAAGGGGTATACATGTACATGCATGTAGGTACCCCTTCTCTGGCGAACAAGGGCACGTGTTAAATCTCAAGTGAATGTAGTCCTACCCTACACAAATAACTTGAAATGCCCACTAAAACTGGCCAGGCTTTGTCTTGACAATACACATCAGCCATATATATAAATACACCTAAATGAGTGTAGATTCCGAATGCTGAGATACAAGTTCCAGTTACCTCTCGATCACACTTACATGACAGCTCTGTTAACGCCGATTGTTTGCAAACCTTCTTCCAAACAAGGGCATGAGCATTACTCGTGCTGTGTCAATCCCGTACCGGTCCTGACTTTTCTGAACCCGGAAGAAACATGCGACAAAGGCCTCCAATGCTCTTCCCAGATATGACGAAGCCGGTATTCACCGTTACGTCATGTCGTATATACTGGTATACCCAATAATTCGTCTAATTTTTTGGACACGCGGCCCACCCTTTTTAACGCACTGCAATTGTAACAAAATACATTGTCTCAGTTTTATCTCATGATTGGTCAGTCTAATGGAAAGCACATCCATATATTTTATACCACTGGCTTTTGGAAATATCTGGGAGAAATACTTAATTTTTGGGGGGCTTTCAGCAGTATCTGTCCCTAAAAAGAAAATGACTGCCGAAGACCAGGCTTACTGTATACTCCTTCAATTTACCACATGCACACGCGTTATTTATTTATTTCATTGTTTTTTACCAAGAACATTTCACTAACACAATAGGCCTACCTGGTAATATGGATAGAACAAACCGGAGTGCTCGGGGCAAACCACTAACCCCTGGCAAGACATTAGCAGTCTTTAATCATACGCGTGACGTACTGATACACACAGCATGTCAATTTTTGGAAAAAAGTTTTCAACGAAAGTTATGCTGCGTAACCGGTCACACGATGAGCGCGATAGAGGCAGCTACACTGTAATTAAGAGCGGTCGAATCTACGAATTCCATGGCCAAGACTAGGCTTTGCGCGTCACTTGCCCTAGCCATAGGATTTACTTGATTTATTTGATTGGTGTTTCACGCCGTACTCAAGAATATTCACTTCTGCAGCCACCATTATGGTGGGAGGAAACCCGGCAAATAGTTTATAGGTCGAGTTGGACCGATATCTTGTCATCGCACAAAGCACCAATGACGTATTTTTGGTACACTGTAGAATGACCTTTACATAATGACAGTAATATATAAGAACATGATAAATCATGTGAAAAACAAGAGATAATTTTATGAAGTGAAGGATTAGAATTGCACTGGTTTTGAACAGTTTAATAAGCTGAGTATAATAATAAGCATATATATATATATATGTGTGTGTGTGTGTGTGTGTGTGTGTATGTGTGTGTGTGTGTGTGTGTGTGTGTGTGTGGTAGTCCTAGCCTACATGTTTTTCTAAAGCTGAAAAATGCACAGCCAAGAACTATATACATGTAGCCATCGTTCAATGTACAGCCAAGTACGCTTAAGTTAGGCTCAATTATAGCTGGATTTTATTATTGGTTTATTTATTTTATTTATTGTTTTTATTTTAAAGACATATATTATAGCTAGACCAACGAAGATTTCGCCTTGAATGACAATTTTAATCCTAGCGTGACATCTTGTTTATGGGTAGGTTGTCGGTGTCTGTGTTCTTTGGTATAAACCTATGATTATATGTGAAAGCACTCTTGTTAATGCGTTGATTAATACATCTATGTACATAGGGGACATTAAGCTAGTAATGATCATTAACATTACCGGTACTTCTTTTGTCACGATTTAATACTGACATTCAAACTTTCATCAGTGTGTATAGACATGGCTTGTCTCAAAATGACATGATATTAAAGAAATTTTCTGCCTTTGAACAAAGCAGATATTTTTAAAGGTGAAAAGTCAACCTAATGTGCTAATACACTTTTTTGTCATAAGTAATATATCACCATAGCCTGCATCACCATGCATGTTGAAAAAAAATTAACGATAGCTAGGACTATATCCAGGCTATCGGTACGTCTACCCCACCCCCACCCCACCCCTCTTCATTGTTGAACTGTGTTATCCGCAGTGTCATGCAGGTTAGATTTGCCTACCTTCTTAAAATCCTCCATTTACAAATGTTTTCATCTTCTACAATTTAAGTTATATATATATATATATTTTGTTCATGCCTTATGAAGATGACTATATGCCCTCATGGTGAAGGCACTGTATAGACCAATATAAGTTGGCCTCAAGAGTACATTTAGTAAAGCTGCCTGTGAGCTACCGGTACGACACCTGCATGAGCAGTCATCTTGATGGATATCGCAGTTGCAACTCTTTCGCGTTTGGAGGAGAGAATAGTGTGATGTACACAGTAAACATGGCGGAGGATAAAGACTTCGATCTCTTGCAAAAATTAGAAAATCTAAAGGAATTACGGTAAGACATCTTGCGTTATGTTTGTAAAGGTTATTAAAAAAAGCAGCCAATACTCTATCATTAATCTTGTAATCATGTGAGAAGTTTATCGGACAAACTGATGTACACCGCCGTTACAAGCAGAGCTACTTGACGGACGGACCAGGGTAAAGCCAGCGTCTACAAGTGTCAGATATATTCGACGGACCAAAACTTGGTTTAAGGTAGACATAGCACAACAGTGAATGGCTGGAAGTAGTACGTATCCGGCAGCAGATGTACCTAACATACGTAAATCAAAACGATCTGGATCAGTAATTTCCAAGACTGAAACGTGCGGTTTTGATCTCTTTCTCATGTCTTTGTAAGCCTCCATGCCTGGTCCACGAAATAGACCTGAAAATAAAGCAATTCTTCATCTAACATTTATTGCTGTGTGCCCTGGAATGTGCTCGTTTTTGCTGTAATTCTTTGATTAATGTCCAGCCAGCAGTGTATGTGGTACGGTCATTTATGTGTGGCTAGCCCCCCTAGCCCTCAGCCCGGTCTTTATGCCTGTCCGGTCTGTCATTCCCGTCGTTAGGCCTGCCCTTCCTTGGACATTACACGGTAGGCCTACGGTAAATGGTCATGTATATACAACAATCCTCTAGCATCCTGTTTTTGTGAACATATTTGGAATAATTTCTATGTGCCACTGAATAGATAAAGAAATGTAACTTACAAAAAAAATTAAATTGAAATGACTGACCTGACAATCTTATTGTCAGAAATTTCCCAAAAGGTAGGTAGGGTGCCACTGCCTGATTTCTCTCTTTCTCTGGCTTGAATAGTGGAAAATTCAAGTATCTGGGGGGCCTCTGTGGCTCAGTCGGTTAGCGCGCTAACACAGCACAATGACCGAAGCCTCACACCAATGCAGTCGCTGTGAGTTTCAAGTCCAACTCATGCTGGCTTCCTCTCCGACTGTACGTGGGAAGGTCTGCCAGCAACCTGCGGATGGTCGTGGGTTTCCACTGGGCTCTGCCCTGTTTCCTTCCACAATAATATAAGTGAAATATTCTTGAGTACAGCGTAAAACACCAATCAAATCAAGTATCTGCCTGGTTGTAGTTTATTCCTTCATCGCTTCGATATTTGGATGTCACTTCTCTATTAGTGGAATAAGCAACTGCAGGTCTTTGTTTTTGTTTTTAGCAGGAGTATGATTATCACACCCCTTGCAGAAGACCAGGAGTGTGATTTGCATGCCTAGATTAACACTTCTCAAACTTTTCAATGTTTCAAACGTGTGTTATTAGCACACCTAGATTCTGTTTCTGGGGTGTGCTAGATGTGGGAATGTGATAGCAGACCTCAAATACCAAGGCAGGCATCTAGTATAAGTGACATCCAAATATCAGAGTGACAGTGAAGTCAAGTAGGACTGGTATCAAGGAAAGTGGTTTCTTGCACCCATAAACAAGTGCAAGAAACAAGACTTTCATATGCATGTGTTAAGTAAAACATTATTGAGAAAGGCACCAGTGAAATAAATAAATATAAATTCAGGCTTTTGTCTCAAGGAGTTTATGCTTTCCATTGTGTTTCTTTGGTGAATGCTTTCATCAGTGGATTACAATCTTTGTAATTTTTTTAGGCATTTTTTCTTTCTCAGGTCTAAAACCATTCACATGGAAAAAGTCAAGTCCAGGCTTCGTCAAGAATTTGAAGCGGCAGAGACTGAAGAGAAATGCTTGGAAGACTACAAACAGGAGATGGAACTGCTCCTGCAGGAGAAGATGGCTCATGTGGAGGAGCTAAGGCTGATCCATGCTGACATCAATCTGGTATATATATATGCAGTGTAGTGTAGGGAATCTCCTAATTCTCATCACATGCATGTGACTTTGTTCTGATTTGTTTTCTTGTTTGCTTTGGTGGTCGTAATGTTCACTTTCAATGTTATATAGTTCACACCACTATGGTGTTGCCCTGGGTAACAGACTGACAGCTCTGAATGTTGATACATTATCAGTGTTGCCTCAGAGGAGGTATTTGCCAAAGACATCAGGCATGACACTCTATTTGTGTCACAATGCACAGACAATAAAGTCGACTAGTTTTTGGTCTGTTCTTTTTGCACAAAGCGCAACACTAAAGGTTACAAGTGCATGCCATGATTGCTGGTTTGGACATCTTTGATACGTTGTACAGTTGTACATGTATGATGACTGCTGTAATCAGTCTCTTGCGTGCATGGCAGGTGCATGAAATTTTTAACCATCGCAGTCCAGTGTAGATCAGCAACGTCACTATCAGCCTTCTCACAACAATTTACCCATAGAATGTGTACCATCAGGCTTTTAGCTTTAACACTGGAATTCAGCACGTGAATTTTTTCTGGCATTAACATCGGAACTCAACGCAACATGTGACTTATCTGGCATTAACACAGGAACTCAACACAACATCAAAATATTTTCTTGCATTAAGACTGGAACTCAACACAACATGAAAATGTCTTGCTGATTTCCCCAGATGGAGAGCACTATCAAGCAGGCAGAAGAGGAGAGGTGTCGAGCACTAGAGGGCGCCAAGAGGCTGTATGAGGAGTACAAGCCTGTTAAGCACCAGGTGGATGTGATGAGGTGTGGCATGGGCCTGGAGAAGCTACCTGGCCTCCAGGAGGAGGAGGAGAAACTCACACCAGAGTAAGACTTACTTAACTTTACATGTATCTTACCTGGTCTTCCTGGTGGGAGAATTTGGGGACTAGCAGCCTGGGCACATCACAAAGATGGGGTCTCTGTGAGTTCACATGTTGATGTTTAACATCATGCATTTATACGTAGTAAGAAAAGTACATGTAAAGTGTATTAAAATACTACTTAAATGGAGCTTGAAAAAATATTATACAAAGTCACCTCTGTGTAGTGAAAGAGACAGAGCAAAACATGTCTGACTTGTAGGAAATCTGAAAGTAAACACACGAGTGTCAGATAGTTGTCTCCTATAAAAGTATACGTAGAGTAAATATTTTTACAAACATATTTTTGTTCTCTGGAGCACTTTAGCTAAAATGAAATTGCATTTTGTATAAAATCTGAAATAACCTACATGTTGTCTTGTTTATGTACTGGGTTGTCATGATGAAATGTTTTTCTTTGTTTTTATTTTTGTGATGAAATTATGTTAAAAATCCAACAGGCCATATGCTTGTATGTCTTTGATACAAACGTAAACCTTTCTAGAGAGATTTTTTGTCACACTTGATGACACAACTTCTGGTTTATAAGAGTGAATTGTTTACCAACTTTAGAATTCACTTTAATAAACAGCTACCTTGCTTTAATGTAGAGATGCTGTTTTTTAGACAGTTTTTTAAGTATTATTCAGAATCTATCAGAGAACCTGTGGACCATAGAAAGGTAATACATGAAGCATATATATCTAAATGTGTGCAAATGTAACAGATTCATTGATTGGTCAATACATTTCATAGTATTGACCAATGAGTCACTAAGATTTCGTAATTAAAGCAGAAAATTGTTTTTTTTACTTCCAGGTATTTTGAGAAGCCAAGCTCTCATGAGCAGTGGCCAGTAGAAGCGCAGGAACCTCCCATTCCACAGACGCTGGTGGCAGCTGCAGCTGCTGCGCAGCAAATACAAGTGCCGCGTCCCAAAACAGAGCGGCAAGCTTTCAGGCAGCAACCACCCCCGATGAAAGTAAGTGGTCGTAGTCCAAATCTGTCTTGCTATAGTAATATTTCAACAATACGATTTTTTCACTTGCTTTGTTATATATGTATACATCTACACTAATTCTTCAACCTTTTCAACTACCATCTGCAATTAATATTTTGGGACAGTCTGACAGAACCATGGGGTGTAGAGACATAATTGTCACAGTTTTATGAAGTTGGCATCCTTAATCACATGAACAAATCATTTTTAGCATCATTTTCATAATCATTGTATGCATAAATTACACTGAAAAAAAAAACTTTAGTGGTTGAAAATGTTGAAGATTTACAGTAATGAAATCTATCTCGTTTGGTGTTTTTTTTTTAACTGCCTGTTTTAAAAATTCTGAAAGTCGTAAATTATGAAAGTTAATTTTCATGATAACAGCTGTTGCCCAATTAATTTAATACACAGTGAGAATATATGTTTCTTTCCCAGCTGAGGATAACACTAGTCATGTGATAAGTGTCACAGCAGCATTTTAGCCCAAAAGGCCTCATGAACAAGGGGAGATAATCGTGCATAAGGGATATACACATGTTCATGTTACTATCGAGACACCTGTCTTTTTGTCAGATTGTTTTCTCTGTTGGTGCCTAAGGTTTGCTTGGGAGAGACACTGAACCTCCTGTAAATGAAGTAAAATTTCCCTCAGGACTAAGTTGCGCATTTTGTCTGATTGTGACAGTTTCTTTGATTTTAAAAAAGAAGTTTTTAGGTTTGCTTTTAAGGTACATGTAGGATGACATATACCATTGGAAAAATATTAGGTTCAACACCAAATGTAATGTTTCATGTGACTGCTTCAGTGGCATGTTGATTAGAACGTCCGCCTCAAGGTCGTGAGATCCAGGATCAAACTCGGGTCAGATCGCACGAAAGACTTTAGAAATGGTTTACTTGTTGTTGCCTCTGTAAGCACTCAGGACTGAACGGCTAGAGCAAGGAAACAGGACAGGTCGGCCAGGTGTAATGTGACTGGGTGGGTTGTCATGTCTGGTGTCATGATGTTCCAGTGGCGGCATGGACTCACCATACCACAAGGAGACACAGTGTGTATATATATCTATATATATATATGTATATATATATACACACACACACACATTCTAATGATTCCTTGTCATCATACAATTGAAAAAGTTTTGAGTACGATGTAAAACCCAAGTACACATAAGTAGATAGTAATACATGTATTTCGTGTTAAGTATTTCCACTAAAACTACACTTCTTTGGTGTCATTTACAGTACCTACAATCAAATGTTACCTACAATCTTTATTCCTGCTACCCACAATCTTTATTCCTCTTGCTTTCAATTTTTATTCCTGTTTCCAGCTATATTCAAAATTTACCCTCAGATTGCCAAAATAAATTTGTACAAGATTAAAAATTTGACCTCCTACTATCTGCAAGCCTTCATAATGTATAATTTTGAACCCTAAAAGTGATTCCTGGCCAACAATTCACCCCAGTTTAACTCTTTCTTCCATATCCTTTTCTGTTTGCCAGTTTTCATAAACTTAACTCGTAGCACACATACAAATGTTAAACCATCAACTCAGCCCACAAGTTTTGCATCAGTTTCCTGACATGTAGAACGTCTGAATGGTGTCAGACCTATCAACTTTCGCATGGCACGCTTCGATGCATGTACATGAAAATTACAAATCTGCATTTCTGTCGTCTGAAGGTGGTCCACCTTGACCAGTGCAGTCTACAAACATTTAGACAGGCCAGGAGGTGCGAAGCTGCATGCATGTATTTCCCTCTTTGCAGCGCTTCCCCACATGGTTCTAAAGACCCTGTTTTCAGTTGGTTTTTTTTATCATATTCAGGAAGCTAGTCAGGAAGGAAAAGATACAGATTTTCGTAACTCCAAGTTCAAACACATAAAATGATTTCCTGTCAGGAGAAATCCAAATATGTTTTGAATGTGCAGAAATCCCCATGTGATCCTTGGCTGATCTGTACGTACATGTAGTTCACAAGAGTTATTCCCCCTTGATCACCTCCCAAATGTCAAATTCACAAGCTCATGTGCAATGTACATGTATCTGTCTCACACGTAAAATGTCAGCTTCCATGACATTTGTTTTGCATCATTCTCATGTACTTTTCACCGATACATAAAACTTTGTGCACAAAACACTGTTGTCATGAAGACATGCATTGAATCCATTTACTGTAGGCTACAGTCTACAGTATGTGGGGCTTTGCCTCCAGCCATAATGTTGGCAGCTGTCAGATAAGTGAAATATTTTTGAGTAATGCGTAAAGCACCAATGAAATAAATAAATAAATAAATAAATGCAGTTTGGGTGTGATAATGAGTGAGAAAAGGCTGACTGAACATATCTCCAAGAGAACCTCGGCCTTTTGAGCAGTTCCTGTCAAAGCGTTCTCTCAAATTGCTTTGTATATACGTTCATACATTCTGTTTTCAGGCTTGCCTGTCCTGTCATCAACAAATTCATCGCAATGCGCCAATCTGCCCACTGTGCAAAGCCAAAAGTCGCTCCAGAAATCCCAAACGTCCCAAGAGGAAGCAGGAAGACTGATTTAAGGACATCACATTGTTCTTCTTCTGCCATAGTAACCATCGTAGTTCTTTCCTACCCATATGCATGAAGACTTAAGCTCTTAGGGGCAAGGCGTTCTGACGCGGTAACATTTATACATGTATACCGTGGCAAGGATGATATGCTAAATGCTTTTTATAAGTTTGAACCTGGAATTGAAAAATTAGTGTATGGAATTTAGATAGTTCATGAACAAAGAATGAGTTTCCTTTGAAAATTTTGAAATTCGGTCATGCTTCTGTCTCCGCTGACAGAAATCAGTTATTATAAACTAACAGTATTTCTCTGGTCACAGAAATGGACAGTATTCAGAAAACTTGGTTGTCCAACTGTAGCAGACATGGGATAGTTTTTCACTGTTTCAACCACGGTAAGATTCAGGAACATGAAGTTGTCTTCAGCTTAAGTCAAACTTCGTCTTAATCTTAAAACATCTTAATGGACTGAAAGTGTGACTCACCGCAACAAAGTGCTGAGAGTTTTCTTAGACCTTCGTGACAAAAAAGATGATTAACCTTTAAGTTCAAATCAAAGTCGCAGATTAATACCACAAGTTAAGATTAAGTCTGACTTAAGTCTAAGGCAGCTTTGCCATCCTGGCGGCTGGAGAAAATTTTGATATCTCTTTGATCTGTTCGTGAAGAAATCCGTAAAGAAAGTAATGAGTTTTACCAGTCCATCAAAATGGAGTTTTCGGCTGCTGCACTCATAACTGCATACGTCAGTTCTGGACCAGATGTTAGTCATATCGTAAGGACTAGCTATCCATTTTATTGTCTTTGAGAACGGTGTTTAAAATCCCCCAATTTTGTGGACTGAACGACTCTCCTGGTGGAATCAGACAAATGTTCAGAGTTGTTGATGGGACTATTGTTAAAAAATATGTCAGAATTTAAAAACATTGCAGCAGTGATTTCATTTAGATGGAATAGAGGCAATATGATGATACGTGCACACAACTGGTTTTGATTTTGTTTCTGGTTAGAACATATTTTTTTACTCTCATCACACTGTCCTTAAAAATTCTGGAGAAATTTGAGTGTGTGACCAATTATTTTTTTTCTTTGTTAACCATGGTTAAAATTATCTCCTGCTTATTTACTATCTTGGGAAAAAGCTATCCTGATTCATGGTGCACTAGGACGAAAATTCTAGAAATATTTTTTTTTATCCAGTTTTAGTCAAATCACAGTGCTGCTCTCTAAAATCTTGAAATCTGTTTAAGTAACAGTTCAGTTATTCATTGTTTCAAGTGTGCTTTAAGGGAGATGGTTTTTTTTAATTATTGTGACATGAACAACAAGATGTCCTGTAAAAGTACCACAACGCTCTAATGTGCACTGAGCATTATAAGCTGGTTTGCATTTCGTCTCAGATTTTTTCACATGTTTCGTCATCTGTTGACCTTACCATCTTGGATGTATATCATTCCCAGCAAATCAATATTGTCTGTGTTTGAATTAAATGGTGATGTTGTTGAAATTGTGTAGAAGTGTGGGAGCTGTTGTAATTTCTGTGAAAGAAACTATACTGTGCAGTAGTCCTGACAGTGTATATATTTGCTCTGCTGTAGAGTACATCCTGTAGATCTAACGTTTATGATAGACTTTAAATTTCTGTTGCATTTTTATCATTCATCATGTTTGTACAAGAATGAACACTTCAATTCCATGTGAATCAGTAACGTAGTACACCTTTTTTAGGGTAGTCGCAAGTTGAGGTACTCATTTTGATCACCTTACAACCCACCAAGGTTTATTTGTGTACAAGCAAATTATTACCCTTTGCAAAAAGAAAACGCAAAAAAATAACAACAGCTTGTGGCAAGGGAATACAAAACTGCGATTGGTTTGTAAGGTATGGCCTTGGTCTCGTGTTAGTCCCATTTTTCGACATATTTTCATGCCGAGTATTTTGTGCCATGGTATTTCAGACACCTGTCTTCATATTCATTGTTTGGTGTATCAGTCATATGTGTATATGCATGTATTATTTTATTTTATTTTTGTATTTTTGTTCATTTCATTTTACCACCACGAGCAACTTTTCAGGGATAATTCTCTACGTATCTGCAGATTTCTTCCTGTTGGGATGTTCAGGCAAATGTATGCATCTATGTTTGTTCATTTTTACATCACAAGAAATTTATCTCGCATTTAGTGAGAATTATGTACCGTAAATACTGTATGTGATGTGATTAGAATCAGATTATGGACCATCATAGTTAGATATAGATACATATATATTTATGTATATAGATTTATATTACATATATATTTATGTATATAGATATGAACAGAACATAGATGAGAATTGTTTCATGTTGTACTGAATCTCAACTGTGGTAAAAACTAAACTCTACGTAATCTGAATGATTTCTGTGTCTTCATCTCAACTTTGGATTTACTTGTATATAATGGTTACAGGGCCCAAACCAAAGGGGGTTGGGGAATTCATGTAAGGCGAAACCAAGAGTTATAGAGGGCAGATTTGTGTGTTATACGACAGACTCGTGTTCAGGTTTCATTCTTGCGATTTCGAAAAACATTACCATTGAGAATTACATGAATTGTATCACCCCAAATGAGCCACGATGGCGTTGTGGTTGGAGCACCCGCCTCGAGGTGAGGAGATCCGGTATCAATCCAGGGTCGGGTCACATACCAAAGACTTCAGAAAGTTGCTGCCTCGCTTGGCGCTCAGCACTGAGAGATTAGAGGAAAGAAACAAGACCGGTCGGTCCGGTGAAAGTATAATGTTACTGGTTGGAGTGTCATGACAGGTGTCTTCGGCATGATGTTCCTGTGGTGGCAGCACTTTGGCGGCATGGACTCGCCCTGCCACAAGCATGACAAGGACACATTCTAAAGACGCCTATCGTCATATGGCTGCAAAATTGTTGAGTACGACGTAAAACCCAAGCATACATACATGTACATACCAAGTGGGCTTTTCTTGTCGTAGTATATAATACAAACGTCTTTGAAAGATGTCACACATCCTACCAATCGGAAGCCCATTTGCCCATCCTTGCGTACAGGGTAACACTGAAGTTTGGGTAGTTGTGTCTGAGGCAGTCCGTTCACCACGTGCATGACGTACTCTTTATCCAGTCTACATATATGCATGTTTGGGGTTTTACGTCGCAATCAACAATTTTTCAGTTATATTATGCCGAGGATTCCTGAGAATGTGTGTGTGTGTGTGTGCGTGTGTGTGTATACGGTGTCTTCTTGTGGCAGTGCAAGTCCATACTGTCAAAGTGCTGCAGTCATCATGCCGAAGACACCAGACATGACATCCCTCCCAATCACACCGACCAGTCCTCTTTCCTAGCTCTAACCTCTCAGAGCTGAGCGCCAAGAGAGGCAACAACGAGAGTACCTTTTTTAAAGTCTTTGATATGACCCGACCTGGGATTAATCTCCGGTCTCCGGTCTCCGAGGCGGACGCTGAAATTACTTGGTTATGATACTGATAAGAGCGGCATGGGCCGGCCAGGAGGTAAGCGTGAAACCATCATGGACCGTCAGTTGCATCCAATCATGGTGGTGTAGTCATATGGCATATATACCAGTAGCAGTGAGGAGGCCACCATGTTTAGGAAATGAACACACCATATATGTCGCTGTGAGTTCAAGTCCAGGCCCCGGTTTCATGAAGCGCTCTTAGCTAAGTATTCCCTTAACTGCCACGACAACGTATGTTGTAGAGATAGAAAGCGCACTTAGCTATGGGTTACTTAGCACTAAGTATTCTTCATGAAACCGGACCCAGGTCCCTGTTACACAAAGGAAATTGATTCTAACTGTCATGACAACCCATTTCAAAGAGAAAGATAGCCATGGTAGTTACAATCAACTTAGCCTATGATTGCTTTATGGAAGAGGTTCCTGCTCATGCTGGCTTCCTCTCCGGTCGTACATGGGACGGTCTGCCAGCAACCTGCGTATGGCCGTGGGTTTCCCTCGGGCTCTGCCCGGTTTCCTTCCACCATGATGCTGGTCGTATAAATGAAATATTCTCGAGTACGGCGTATAGCCCGAATCAAATAAATAAATGAATGAAACACCACAGAAATATTTCCTTCCCACAAATTAACTCGCAGTCTAACAGTGACTACAATAAAAGCTTGTCCCAAACTGTGCTTAAACTGAACAACTACGATCACATGTCTGTATGTACATATAGATCTTGGCAATGGCTCTGTTTTGTTATTAGCAGCATTACTGTGTAAAATTTTGATATTTTAGGACTTAAAATACAGTTTAAATTAAAGTGAGATATCCGGCATGAAGGTGTTAACATGATTATCGCATATCCCACAAAGATCCAGGCTTAGTAAGATTGCAGGTGAAGGTGATCCTATTTGGCTATAGCGTGTATGTCTTTCATATACTTTGTGGCCGCCTCATGGCCTAGAGATTCCCCCATCACTCATACGCAAGCCGCCCCACCCATGCACACTGTGGCGACACACGGCGGAACACTAGCCTACTTGACTTATCTCTAAGCTCCAAGCCTCTTTGCAAGTCTCATTATTTTTGTTTTTAAAACTTTAAGCATAACCTAACGGGGACTGAACTCGGGTCTACATCTTACCGCAGGATGCTCAAGTTACCGGGAACACGGCAATAGAGAGACGAAACCACAAAAAACTACAACAGACTAGACAAACATTTCATAAGTGTGCACACCCTGTTCTGTTCGCCACTTGCCGTATAGCTTGCAATTTATAGGAATCGCAAAAGCTGTCTACTTAATTGACGTTGTGTAAATATTCCCCCCGGCACAGGTACCTCCAAATAATTTATCAGCTGATAAACCCAGCCCTTGATCGAAGGTAAAATATTCATCACGGCAATCAGAAATCTTCATCAACATATCAAAGTATACGTGGACATGTATGTATACATCCTTGATTATATTGACGCCACGGGTACCGGTATGGCCGTCTCGTGGTTGCATGTTCGGATGAAAATGCTTATATATTTCACGAAAGCGCGTGGTCTTGTCCTCTAAGTCTCGGTTTATATCGTAAACATTTAATAAGCGTAGTAGCAAATTATGGACTGGAATGTTGAAAACGCCAAATAAAAATAAATGAAGAAAGGACAGCAAAAAATGTAACGTTAGTCATTTCAGAACACTGGTGGAAACAGACCTAAACGGGCAGAGTCATCTTTTGTGCCGTGCTTGGTAACTCCACGAGTCAGCTTTTAACCTCGAATTCTTGCGAGGCCATACATAGGATGCTCCATGTCGTTAGACCCCTCGCACAAATATCTGAAAGGTATAAGAACAGGCTACGAGTATAACTCGCACCTGATTGGCCAAAAATGGATAACATGGTGGCGTTTTCGAGTTTCTTAGTGTTTTTGATATTTCTATTATGCAGTATCACAAAAATGAATGCATTTTTATGGCTCACAAAAATGAAAGGGTATTCTATTTAAACTACATGTGAGATGGTTTCTCTATGCATATCCATACATTGGGTATAGCTTTGTGTTTACTTTTAATGTTGGGTTGTGAGACAGGAATGTATGAAATAAAGAAATATTTCAACGCATACATTTTATTGATAGTTGCTAGTTATACATAAATCAATATCTGGACTTTGAGACTAGTTAATTATTACTTTATTTATTTGACTGAAGTTTTCCGATGTATATTTAAAAACATTTCATTCGTAAGAAGGTAGCCGAAAGCTGACTTCTTGTAGTTTTATTTTTCAAGTTGTTTCTCTAGCTCTATACATCAGTCATTTAATTTGTCGGTCGGTCGGTCGGTCGCTCAAATATTGCACAAGGTATTTTTTAATGGGTTTCTTATGTTTTAGTATGGGCCATTCATTTGATATTGTACCTGGGTGCAAGGCGACGCAAATGTCATATCGCCATGTCGCACGTATGCATTAGGAATTTGCGCTTGTACCCTTGGGCTCTTGGGGCATGATGGCAATACACGTAAACACCTATAACCCTTAATGATAATAATAATCTCACCCAAAAACATGGAAGCCGCGGATGAAGATATCTCGTCCAGCACCTCGCTATACGATATCTGTGCCAGTCTTGCACAAATGGTATCGTTCGGGTCGTGAGACGTCTTCATCCGGCTTCCATAGAAAAAAAGCATTATTATAGGTAAATATCGTTGCTGCAAATACATGTATGTACGCATATTTGAAGTGTTTACACTGTATAAAGAATATGATACTATATACACCACTTTGAGAAAGCTGTTCGTTCAACTAATCAACTTTTTGGGGGGTTAGAAATGGCATAATGGAACAGATATTGAAATACATGTACATGAATATAGGTTTATATAATGAACGACCTGTCCTTCAGTCGGTTCAGTGCATTAGTGCTTGATTGCACGGGCTCACAAATTACACCGATGGCCTTAGCCGCGTTTATTATGGGCTTTCGGATTATTATGCCATCAAAGTGTTGTTTTTGTTCAGATATATGCAGATACCCCTCACTGTACACGTACGTGTATACTCGGAGCAGAGCACGCCAAGCTAATCAGACGCATATACACTAAAGCGATAAAACGACGTGCTTCGGGCGACATAGCATAATAGATTACGCTTAAAGGCGTTTCTCATTCATATTTCTGTGTACTTAACGACAGCTTCAACTGTGTGCGTGAATATATATATATATATATATATATATATACACACACACACACACACACACACATAGGCTTATGCACGTATGCGGGGATCACCTCTAACTCGCCAACATCAAGCGCCAGCAGCCATTTTACACATGCGTATGAAATAAGAAGCTGGATTTTATATCGGTAAAAGTTCAAGTCCTAAATGTATAGTATTGATTGGTTTGGTTTCTGATAAATACTGTTGTGTGGAGAGCCAGGAGCGCGCAGTTACCTGTTGGTGTTTGGCCAGTTAGGCCTATAGAAATCAGATACTCCGTCATATCAGCGACTCATTTGATGCCCAGATCTCTGTACTCCCGGTAGAATGATGGCGGAACACAGGGATGACCGCATTGTGTAGAAAACGGAACAAATCAAAGACCCGCCGAGGAGTGGTACAAAGGTAAGGCTCGATATGAATCGCAAGTGTACATATTTATAGATTTAGGTATCGTAGAATGATATGCTTGAGTGCGCATCGTTCGGGAAAAGTGCATAATGCTGCATGGTCATGTCGCTGTCAAACTGACCTGGAAACAAGAGCATCGGAGATGTGCTGACGATGACTGCAGTGATATTGACGATCATCGCCATCGTCATGGTTGATCACATTCTTGGTGGTGTTAAGTGGTGATCGCATCGTACTACACCAGAAGACAAAAACGTATGATTTCCTCGTTTTTATATCTATGTATTTATTTATTTATTTTTTATTTATTTTTTATTTGATACATGTAGATGTTTCACGCCGTACTCAGGAATATTTTAGTTCCATATGACGGCGGCCAGCATCATGATGAGAGGAAACCGAGCAGAGCCCGGGGATAATATACGACCATCCGCAGGTTGTTGGAAGACATTTGAATTACAGCTACATTTACTTCTATAGAGATCAGGCTTGAGATCGTTTAAAATAACTCACGCAGCTTTGATTTTCCGCATTATCAATAGATGCTGTTCGATATTTGGGTATCTTGTCTCCAGATACAGAGGGAAACTGACGACTGCCAATCATAAATATCTTGTGCGTACAGCGTTAAACGGCAACCGAAAATAAATAAATAAAAGTGAATACTGGTCCGCATTGAATTGTTTTCCTGAATTGTCTAGATTATCAAACACATGTCGTTTCTTATTCAAATGAATACCATCTACTTATTATTAAATGTCATCATTTTATAATATTTTTGTAATAAATACTACGCACTTAATGTGTAACAAATAGGCTATTGTCCAAGACAAGATCTTTTGGCAAATATAGACAGTTTTTTTTATACTTTATCTGTTATAGCTTTTTCTGTACAGCTAAGAATATTTACGAAAACTTTTTACATTTTGAAAGTGTGAAAGTTATTTTAATCAAACTTGATGCATTTATTTTAGGGCCAACAGGTGGTGAAATCAAAACGGTGCGAGATTTTCGTAGATAAAACGGATTAATCTGAGGCAGCCTGTCAGGCAGCAATATCAGCGTGGATAATCTCAGAGAGTTTGCTATAGACGAATTATGGAAATCACATAGACTGGGTTAAGATGATGCTTTTTTATGAACAAAAAAGTCCGTGTTCAAACTTGAAGTATTTAGAGATAACAACTTCACTTGAGTCACACTGTCTTATAAAGATTAATTGTCAACGATTGTCAAAAGGTATTTCTTTAGACCAGGTACTACAGGGCTTAGCCGTGGGTCTTTTGATCAAAGCAGAATACTCGTTGTGAGGTAACACCAACGCCATATCAAAACAAAATTAAATCCAATGTCGTGTAAGCATCATCAATGGCAACAATGCGGAACTCGTAAAACTCCTTCCCGGTAGTACGTCACACCTTAAGGTGTATGTATGCTCACAAATCACAAAGGTAGTGCACAAGTATTACAGCGTCACGGCGGGAGTCAAGGCGTTTTCACTGCGATTTGGATCCTTTGGTGTAGGGCGTCAGAGTTTCCCACTGTCTAATTAGATGTTCAAGCTAGCTCTTGCTTCCTCCTACAGTAGGCGTCCCTTAAGTGTGCATTGTGAACTAGATATATGTTTCTTCTTCCCACAAACCAGGCCACTTACGTATATATCAGAATGAGAAATCCCTTATAACGACAATACTGTTACAATAGCGTATTTATATCCTCACAGGCGAAGAAATCACTATATTATGAAGCATATTTCAGATGAACAACCATAAAACAGTGAACAATCAAATGACGAAATTAATGCTTTTGCAGACTTCTTTCCAAAATTATTTGAACATTGGATTTCATACCGTGTCCAATTTCCGAAGGACGTAATTGACACCCACTGGTCCCAGCAGATCGTCGTAGAATCCGATGATTTAAGAACATTTTACTCATACGGTCTCCAATTTCAGAATGACCGTACTTGACCAGTGACGTGACACTGACATTTAGATTGCAGAATGAATGAGTAGGGCTACATGTATGAAGACATTTACCAAATGGACATTGAGACAAACTATTTCACGTTGAAAAAGTCGGATGTGGCGTCATTGATACTCACTGGTCCTAGCTGATCATTGTAGAATCCGATGATTTAAGAGCATATTACTCGGTAAAAATTCCAATAAAAAATCAATCTGCTTTCTAGGTTCATCGTTTAATGGTCTTTCAGTTGAAATGTTCATCACTTGGCTGTAAGTTTTCTTTGCCTTTGATTACAGTGGAAACACTACACAAGTCAATCTATAAAGCCTTAGCCTGCGGCCATATGATCTCGAGAACAAATGAAGTCCAGTCTCTACGCGTTTAGAACAGAGGGTTCAGTTAGGGTGTCATAAAGAACCCTATGATTGTTTTTTTAACACTTGGGTGCCATCCTTTGTAAACTTGCTTTCTCCTCAGTGCAAAGTTTCAGCGATCGAGGATGGGGTTCTACTGTCGAACCCTCACCCTTCAAACAAATGAGATAAATTCAGGATTGTAGACATAAGGGAAGCAAAATGAAATTTTCAACACTTAAACCTCAAAACAAGTATGAAGATGATTTCAGATGAAATGAATATGTAAATTAGAAAGATAACACCATCGCGTGATCTCGTGTACCTGAATGGAGTGGAAAAGGCAACGTCCATGAAGTCCACTATACGTGATAACATCCTGGTGCAACCTGGAACCTTTCATATGGAAGCATTTCAAACAGAACCCTACTGATAACTTCCTTTATGAAACTTCACAGGGTTCCACCACAGAGGCAAGACATAGAGCCCCTACAGGGTCACTGACTGCACCCCTTTTTTTAAGTGTGTAACCTGGCTCTCCCAGCTCCGAATGACTTCCACAGGCTGGACACCTGAGATGCAAATTTCAAATCCGGCATTGGGGAGGAGATTTCTACATTCCCTCGATCTTGCTACCTGCATGTGTGAACTTGATGATAAAAAAAGCGGTCGAAAAACCGTTCAAATTTCCAAACTGGTTATTTGTCTTTCACTAGTGTGCTGTGGATATACCTGTCCGTGTACTTCACTCAAAGAGGTTCAATAACCTTTCATAAATCGGTAGTTTCCGTAGGGCACGCCATCGTATAGGTGACAAATTCTTCAGCATGGCGTAAAATAACGTTCAGTTGAATAAATAAATCAGTTTAAAGCGAAAGTTTTGTCAAAGGTTGGCAGTTTACCTCTGACGTTTTGCCACGACATGGCGGAAACATTGTCAATGTGGCGTTAGGCCATAATAATTCATTCGGCACACCTCCCAACCCCACCCTATATATGCCTGACAGCCATCATCGCATATAAAATTCCTGAGTACGTCGTTAAACTTTAATCCAATATAAGCAATGTACACTCACTACTCATCGTGAGTGTTTTACCCAGTTCGGCCAGGGTTCTTGTCGCTTTGTGCGCAGTGTAAGGGTACCACTATCGGAGAGTAATTTAACTGATGAGCAAATGGCTTGTTCAACTTTCACACAGCGATAGGCCTTACACAAGATCAAACAAAGAAACACGATGACGCTTAACTAAGTTCAATACATACACTTGAACAAAATAGTAGAACAAAAGTAGTACAACTGACAATAAGATATAAAAACAATACAGACAATTACAAAAATATATAGTTTCTTTCTGATGTCCTAATCCGCATGGAATATTTCGGCTTCCAAAGGCTAGACAGTTCACGTAAATATAGAATCCGCAGTCCTTGGGAATTCTCAGATTGAAGGGTGACAGTCCTGTAAGTGATAAATAGCTGTGGGCACGGTACGCCGACGATAGTATATATCCAACTTCCCGGCAAGGTGCAACTTTCCAGGGCGGACGGGTTGACAATAGCGTCCAGGATGCCGAGCTGGCGATGTAAGTTTCAGTCCTCGGAAATATACACGAAGTCACTTCCAAGGTAAATTGAGATGAAATGTACGTAATCTTCCATAGAGACAATGAGCGATACAAGCTCCAAAATAAAGTCTCAAACAAAATAGCAAGTGGCGAAACACAAACTCACGAAGTGCTACCTACGGCAAAATGGAGTACAAAATGACAAATGTCCAATAGCGTGAAAGTCGATATCGCCCAATTCAGCAAATTCCTTCCAAGTGGACGACAATAAATACGACTGCTCTCCATCTTTCCAGAATACACGCTGTATGTACAATGACACGAAACTGATAAACACAGAAGCCTAGAGATTGCGCAACTGAATTCCGATGTAGGTCACAACGTACACGGGGGTAGGTCAAACACTGACCCGGGTGGCGTAAAAACAAATAAAGAAAATATATTAAAATACCTTAAGGATGGGGTTCGCAACACCAGTTATACCCGTTTCTTAGGGATTTTTTTAATGACAAAGGTGAAAAAAAGACCTTTCCTCATTTAATGTATGTCACATGCAATCAGCAGTAATAACTCTCGTGAACCATGCAGCCATCCAGTCATGCGATCAATCACTTTACACACAGTAGGCATCATCATATCTGACGATAATGTTGAGCTACATGTTGTTGATCGACTATCTTCGCACAATCAGTACACCGCGGACAAGAAGTTCGCCATTTATAAGTCAATGGGAATTGCTGGGACTTCATATAGATGTTGAAGATTAATCGGTCCTTCAGGATGAAAATAGCTTGAAGCCATCACTGATGATAGAGATAATGATGACATATATGGCCAATGTATTGATTCCTTTTGAGAGATAATTGCCCATTGATAAGCGTGGCATACCGTGCAGGCAGTATTTCCAATGCACACGGACGTGCAAACTAGCGCTCTTGCACTCACAAGCAAATGGAGTAGGTACATGTATTTTAATGACACGTGGGATAATTGCTGTACGTGTACTTGGTAATTTTGTCAGAAAGTACTGGGTCACTATATTGATAAATTGCCACTTCTTAACGCTTCAACGGTCATTGTCGATTTCTGGAGAACTTCATCAACTGTTTCGATTTTCTTCTGTTGCAGACCACTATTATGGGATGTGCAACATCGGTGGCGCTGCGCACTATACAGATGCGCGGTCCTGGGAACGCCAAAGTCCATCATTCCAACCTTCAGATCACAGACGAACAAAAGCATGTGGTGAAGAAAACCTGGAAACTTTTATCAAACGACATGGCAGGACATGGGTCGCAGGTCTTCTTGAGGATATTTCAGCTGTACCCGCACGTCAAACAACTGTTTCCGTGCAGGGACGCCGAGGGGGAGGAGTTGCTACACCATCCAACATTTAAAGGGCATGCTTCTCGATTCATGCAGGCCGTTGGAGCGGCGGTGGACAATATTGATGATCTCGACGAAGCCCTGCGGCCTTTACTTATTGGGCTCGGGAGACAGCATATTCATTTTAAAGGATTTCGTCCCGACTATTTCAATGCTTTCACGGAATCAATGATGTATGTGTGGCAGCAGGAACTAAAAGAAAAATTCACAGACTTCGCCAGCGAAGCGTGGAAAACAGTGTTTGATTTCATCATGGGCACATTGAAGGAAGGCTTTTTCTTGGCCCTTGACGAGGCCGGCATGTCTGTGGATGATGTATGAGATTCCTGAATTGATTTTTATTATTTGCACCGTTCTTTACCATGTCAAACACACCCACATGTCTAAATACTTTTTCGCTGAGGGAAATTGAAAATGCACTCGGTTTTAAAGCATATTTCAGGCATTGTTCACACAGCCCTTAATGATACTGATGCTCAAGACGCAGAAAATGTGGTGAAAAAGAAAAAGCCCGGTGAAATACACGAATGAGAAAGACTCTCGAAAGTTCTACTTTACCGTTAGTCTTGTATAAGAAGGTCCACTTATTTGTTTATGCAGTTTGACTAAACTGATTGTGTTAATGTTTGAAAATTGCAATATAAACATTGTATCAAAACAATCGTTGTATCCTTTAATTCCATAAATTTCATAAACTCAAAATAATGACTTCGTCTATATCTAGTCTTTCACTACAAGTGTTGTTAGATCACATAATTCCTGTTGAAAAAGAAATCTAAGGTAAATAACCAGTCCCCCTTCGTTCTTACAACTCGCAGAAAGTAGACGGCCCTTGTTTGGAATGCATAGATGTATGGTTACGTTCTTCAAGAGTAAACGTGCGCAAAATGTCTCTGATGAGTTTTGACACTCCCCCGTCGTCTGTAAATGAACATCCACAAAATTTTTGTGTACCAGTAGTACACAATTTGTGTAATTTGTGAAATACATACAAAATAACGTGTATATCAGTGATACACAATTTGTGTACCGCGCATACACAAGCATTGTGGGTGTGAAAAATTTGTACTTAGTTATTTAACAGAGCATGCAGTACATATATGTTCCAAGGCATTTGGATCTTTAAGTTTACCTGATCAGAGCCCTCGATTAACAAAGTGATATGCCTTCATCGTGACTAGAATGCTCAAAATGCTGACTAGAGCAATAAATGACGCTTATTTCAAAAGACTAGTATAAGAGCGATTTAAAAAGGTTTCCAAGCATATTTAAATTCTTGCGCTATAAATGAATCAAAGGTGTGAAAGGCTTCCTTATTTCTGCCATCGTCCACTAAATGAATCAATAGTGTAACACATGGCGAGAGGATGGAAGTCAAGTCGGTTCGACGGAAATCAATGGGCTCTTCCATAAATGTCGATATGAAGCCATATATATATAGCCAATGCGGACTGTGCCAGCCTTCATGCTAATTAAAGGCCTGCGCCGATCCACACATACACTGCACAGTGAAATAGCCGTGACAAATGAAGTGCAAGCTGTACGTGTGCCTTTTTTCGAAACATACTTATATATGAATGACCGTTGTATACGAGCACATATACAGCTATGTCAAATGGAATTCTACGTGTGCCTTGTTTCGAAACATACTTATATATAAATGACCCTTGTATACGAGCACATTTACAGCCTTGTTTACGAACACATATGCAGCTATGTCAAATGGAATTCTACGTGTACCTTGTTCTGAAACATATATATCAATCAACTGGTGCATACGCGTATAATAAATGCGGTAGGCAATTAACATCGAAAATAGCTTATTGCATGAAGGATTGAGGTATGGCGCATTTTATAAACTTTTTCCTACGTTTTATGCCTTGATCCAGCAAAGCAGAAATAGCTGATCCACCCTACTCGACAGCCGATGAATATTAATGTGAATATATTATCCAATCAAATAGCAGTTCCCCTACTTGCTGGGCAGCAAAGAGAAAACAACATGTGTCCGCAAACACAGCCGATGGCAGTTAAAATCTTAGAAGCAAAAAAACTTTTCACGCCTCTAAGGATGGGGACAAAACCAGCATAAGATATTGGCCTGCTGTCATATTGAGACGTGGTGTCAACATACTTCTTGAAGCGATCAGTCATGGAGACAGAATAGCATGAAACCTCTCGATCATTCAACAAGTCATCCGTTGAGAGGTAAGGCCACAGCGAGAGGGGCCAGACCTAGTTACCCGCTGTGCTTTGTGCTCTGAGTTAAATGTTCTATGTACGATACCGTGCTGGAGAATAGGTACATGGCTTGGCCAACTTGCGATGTTCGCCCGCCATATGTTTAAGAGCTTTCAGTGTATTTGATTGACAGATTTGAAATTTACTACGTGCATAAATCCAACAAGACAACAAAAAGTAAATTTATTTATTTATTTATTTGATTGGTGTGTTACGCAGTAATCCGGACAGAGCCCGGGGGAAACCCACGACCATCCCTAGGTCGCTGGCAGAAGAGGAAGCCGACATGAGATGGACTTGAACTCAGACAGGCCACATTGTTGGGAGGCTTCTGGGTCATTGCGCTGCGCCAGCGCGCTAACCAACTGAACCACTGAGGCCACCACAAAAAGTATAACCAAAGTTACTTCAGAAGAGAAATCCATACAGACCTAAACGAACATTTTTATGACGTGGCTATTAACTCTATAAATCACTTTCATAATGTGGAGTTATACGCTATTTTACAGAAACCGGAAACAAGATGTCGCGTCATCCGTAGGCCTACCCTTCGCTCTCCACTATCAGAGTCGAGACACTGCTTTGCATGCTAAGTGTGGGCCTCTTTATTATTACAACCGAAGGCCACGCATTGTGGTCTACTGGCTGAGACTTTGGGGGGAATAACCCGGGACATATTCTACAACCATTTTAAAAATATGAATGGGATTCTTCATCGATACGCATACACATTTGGTCTACTATGGCCTTTTCTTGTAAGTATATACCTAAATATAACATTTGAATAATCTAGAAACTTCCTCTCGTCATAACACCATAGTGCGGAAATAATTTGCCGTCGTTAACACGTGTACTTGTAATTAAAACACATAATCTTACACGAGTGTCCTGTCCCTATGTTATTACATGTTACATTCACATTCAACTCAGAATATGTACCAGAAAATCCCGGTCATCCTGCTCATAAATACTCTAGGAACACTCTCTATTCTTATTTTCGCCCTCTACAAGTACATGTGTATTCAGGTTGACCAGATCTGCCGTGCCCATTGAAAACACACTGTAAATATGTGACGCCCAAGCACTGCCATTCTTTCTGTATTGTATAGTTCCATCAATGTCTTCGAAAAACTGACATTTCAGCTTCTTTGTGCAAGTTACCAGACTAAAACGTTCAGGTACACAACATGTACAAGTAGCGACAGATTAATTAATTTATTTATTTCATTGCTGTTTTACGCTGTTCTATAGAACATTTCACTGATAGGACGTTGGCCAGCGTTATTGTGGGAGGAAACCGGGCAGAGACCATCCGCAGGTTGTTGGCAGATCTCACTAGGCCAAATGTATATATGCTCGATAAAGTATCCCAGAAGAAGTATAAAATTTTGTATTTGTGATGTTGCATAATTAAGATCATAGTAAGAAAATTACACATATATTGACAAAATCAATAGCCTCGCCATTTATTTAATTTTAATTATTTCTGTAACCCGAGAATCGCTGACGTCACACGAGCCCTGTTTTCCTTTGTTAGAGGCTAAACCTGCACCCTAACTGACTAAGGAAAAGAAAACCTGTACATCAACTGGCTGAGCAAGAGAGAATCTGTACACCAATTGATTAAGCTGGAGACAGCCTGTACAACAACTGGCTAAGCAAAGGTAACCTGTGCACAAACTGGATAAGCCGGGGAGAACATCAAGTTAAGCAAGAGAGAATCTGTTCACCAACTGGCTGAGCACGACAGGACCTGTACATCAACTGGGTGAGCAGGAGAGAACCTGTTCACCAACTGGCTGAGCAGGAGAGAATCTGTCCGCCAGCTGACTGAGTAAGCGAGACCCTGTAAACCAACTGGCTGAGCAAGAGAGAACCTGTCCACCGATTGGATGAGCAAGCGGCAACCTGTCCACCAAGTAACTGGTTAAGCACGAGAGAGCCTGTCCACCAACTGGCTGAGCACAAGAGGACCTGTACCCCAACTGGCTGAGCACGAGAGACCATGTCCACCAACTGGCTGAGCACGAGAAGGCCTGTACACCAACTGTCTGAGCACGGGAGAACCTGTCCACCAACTAACTGGCTGAGCAGGAGAGAACCTGTCCAAAAACTGGCTGAGCACCACAAGGCCTATACACCAACTGGCTGAGCACGAGAGAACCTGTCCACCAACTAACTGGCTGAGCACGAGAGAACCTGTCCAAAAACTGGCTGAGCACCAGAAGGCCTGTACACCAACTATCTGAGCACGGGAGAACCTGTCCACCAACTAACTGGCTGAGCAGGAGAGAACCTGTCCAAAAACTGGCTGAGCACCACAAGGCCTATACACCAACTGGCTGAGCAGGAGAGAACCTGTCCACCAACTGGCTGAGCAAGAGGGGGCCTGTACACCAACTGCGTGAGTTCGAGAGAGATGAAAGATGCATATTACAAGTGTTACAGAGACTTTGTACGTCGCTCCGCTGGTCCGTCCATCTCTCTGTTCGTTGTATCGGAGTTTGAAGATATAAAGATGCAGAGGTGACCACGATGTGTGACCACTAACATTTGCCCCCCTTAGAGACATTTTGAAGTTTTCATCTCTACTGCTTGGAAGTTTCCATTATGACGGTCTCGTCTGGACTGATAAGGATTTCAGATTCAAAGTTGTTTTGAAGCAGAATCTTTATATTCATATGTATACAATACACAGACCATAGCTTCTATAAGTACATGTGCTGACTGACATTAATTGTCTGTTAGAGGTCAGGGTAATAATTAAAATTCTAACATACCTCCAAACCAGCTAAAATTCAAAGCAATTCTGAGCCAAACGTGTTCAAAGTGAGCGCACTTACATGTCTAGCATCCGCGTCATGAACGCTCGAACGGTTCCATTTCGGTGCTAAAATATGGAGATCTATTGGCCGTGCTGTTAGAACTGCTTTCCTCTAAGCCTTTTAATACTGCTTTGAAATTCTTCCAGAATGAAAGACACACCGGTATAATTAAATTTCCACTGCGCCCAAGCGAATAAGGAATCACACTGGTCATTTTTTTTTTTGCCATCATACCTCAGTGAATGTAAAAGATATTTGCAGTTTTACACCCTGTCCCCAAACAGACTGCTTTCATTAAAAAGAGCATGCCTGCGTTACAAATGCAGTTTCTTGGCTGGCGTAGACACATGTTAGCCAAAAACTGATTACCAAGCGATCAGTGAAGACCTCTCTGATTAGCCAGGAATATTCAAACAAAAACAACATGGTTATTTCTAATCAGATTCTCTCTATATATTTCGTTTTAAAATTTAGAATGGAGATCGGTGTGAGACCGACAACACGTGTATATAGGTCTTGAAACTGGTATCCTTTCAACTGAATGACCGACTGCGACACTTTTAAGGAGGTGTTTAATCCAAACATCCCGATGACAGTTGAGCAGACAGTTTGAGTACCGTTATCATAAAACACTACGAAAAATATCAATTTGAGACCAATGACACTGGGCTGGGAAAGAAATTAATGTCATAGCGGGATTGTTTCGTCCAACAATCACATGGAAATTACTGAAACCGTGAAATTTTGAAAATATCAATTCCTACCTGGCTTCAAACGGTTTTAAAAGTTAAGGCTTGGTATGAACTCTCCATCCATTTTGTAATTGTTGGCCTTGAATTCTTTCGGCACTAAACACCGATTCTTTAGAGTTTTGCACAGATGAAGTTGTAGATGTGTGTTAGCCAACAGCCCAGTTCCAGTTTACACTTGCTCAGCATCATGTTCATGAGGGGTCACAAAAACGAAAGTTTCCTGCGATATTATTCCTGCGAAATGCTCTATAAATCAGAAGACCACAGGTATTCTGTCTTTTTTTTTTTTTTTTTTTGCTGGTGAGCATGTATGCCGCGATACCACAAATAGCCCCAGCCCACTTCCCCAGCGCGCCGTCATCGCTTCCAGCACCACAAAAATATATGTCCTCTTCGTCTGTTCAAAACATGACAGTTGTGCCCGCCCTCGTGTAGGTACCTACATAGCTAGCATACGGCATCTGGATTCATATCTCAGTTAACTTCTGCAATCGTCTTATGATTTTGTGCTCAACACCGCAATCGTTGAACTCCTGCATGACACCGACAAAACCTTCAGCTCATGTCTGTATGCCATCATGAAGTAACGAGAACATTGTTGCGTTTGATTTGTATGCACAATTCATTGAAAAAATTCTTGCGGCTAATTTAGAAAAAACAATCGCGCTCTTATATTACAAATAAAATCGTTTTTCAGACAAAACACAGAATGAAATTGTCTGCATTTGTCTTTGAACTTAACATTGGCTGTAATATTTTTAGGGTCATTGTGGTATATAATATGTAAAGGAGACACTCTATACCCAGCCACACCCATGCCATTGGTATGGACTTGCACAAAACGATGATAGCACAATCTTAGACATCATACATATTAACAAAAAGGGGATCGCGAATCTTTCCAGACATGTTTTTTCACAGGCTCTAATATTGCCTTATGCATGGTGTGTTTGAATATCAGAGTTATCTGATTGGTGTTTAACGCGGTACTACATTTCACCTATACGACGGCGGCCAACATTATGGTGGAAGAAAAGTTGCTTAAACAACGTTGTACAACACTTGTGTTTATTTTTTCCGGACACATTAAATGTTGCGCTGGACATATTCTAAGTTCTAAGTTTTCAGGGATATAATACGGACAGTTTGTTTACAACGGAGACTGTAATAGTCGGCTCTAGCTGTGAGCAACCTTATATCACTTTGGATTTCCTGAGCTCTATAGATGTAAACACCTTATTCAATATTATTTCACTTCTATTAGAGTACGGCTGTGACGAGATGGACATTTTATACAAATCACCCAGCAAGGATTCTCAATAGAACCTACACATGCAGGCAGCTCTTAAACATATCCCCAGGCGGGTATAACTTAGACCAGCAAATTTGGTGGATTTATACTCCAGAATAAGCTGTTCCGTCGATATGCATACCACATACGCTTATTCCAGCCGTATGCATATCAACTGTGCTACAATTACCGCCAAGTTATATCTGGAATAAGCTATTCCTCCCTCATTCCACTTTTATGCATTCGGCACATTGAGTTAAACATTATGAATCACAAAAGGTATTTTAACTGCATTTTCTCTGCAATAATATAAACATCCAACACATCGATTTGTATAGCTTGAGGTGTTACATGTCACTGACTAAAGGCAATTGGATCATTACTGATTTTACACATGGCTAAATATAGGTGACAAGTTAAAAGAAACAATCTACAGTTGCAAGTGGTCTTTTGACCGCTAAACATTACTAAGATAGTTCCTCTATCCCCGGCCAGTAGCATATCCCCAAAGATATGCTCACAGGTATCTATGTTGGTATGTTGCCTAGCAAGTTGCATATTTATCCTTTTGTTCCAGGTAAGCGTTTACACGTTCCTAATGCTCTAAGGTCACCTGTAAAACTACATACATGACTTCATCCAAAGCATGATATATTTCTCCTTCCGACTTGGCTTCCGTTTAACCAGTTAACATGAATATTTCTAATGGTCCTTGCTATGCTACTACTAACAATAATGTCTTTAGTTTCTGAAGGTAATACAACCCATAATACCCTGAGGCCCTCCATACACCAGCAAACACATTCATAAACATTTTCAATATAAATATATACTTTCTACTGTTAGCTCTGTGATTCAAACTTGTCAGTCTAAAATATGCTCGATATCAGTTCGTGTATTTGACCTGTGTTCACACCAGACATTCAATAGTAGAAAAGGTTACAAAACCGGAAATCTTTTGGTTTGAATGCCAGCATCATATAAAAACAATATTAAGAGTATCTGAAAACCATGTCGGTTATATATGCGCATTATCATCACAGACATTATTAATTTATCTATTTATATATTTATTTATTTATTTATTTGATTGGTGTTTTACGCCGTACTGAAGAATATTTCACTTTTACGACGGCGGCCAGCATTATGGTGGGAGGAAAGGGGGAAGAGCCCGGGGGAAACCCACAACCGTCCCCATGTTGCTGGCAGATCTTCCCACGTACGGCGAGGAAGCCATCATGAGCTGGACTTGGACTCACGGCGGCCGCATTGGTGGGAGGCTTTTGTGTCATTGCCCTGCGCTAACGAGCTAACCGAGAGGACACAGACATTATAATTGTTTGATGACATGCTGTAAATATATGTACTGTGTCGTGGTCTAAAACACGCGGTGAAGCTAAAACAAAATTATAGCGGGTTGTAGTACAAGCATTTCATTCCTGATTGAATGAAAGCATGAATGATTGTAGCTTAATTTGATACTATAACCCCTCGTGGACCAAATTTCACATTTTACCTTGTGTAGCCCCAATTATTGATCAAATATGACCATATGTATATATATTCTGAAAGCTAAACAACTGTTGATTTAAAAAAAACCCCTAACTTTAATATTATTCAAAATGAAGAGAAAGTTCGAAAAAATATCAGAGCTGTTTTTCAAATTGCTATGTTTTCTCTAGTTTTCAAAAATTCAAATCTTTCTCACTCAAGTGGATAATTTACTCTGTAAACTAAAACATTTTCCCACAGATATTTAATATTCATGTTAGATTGTTCTGAATAATGATTTAAAGTTAAAACTGTCAAAAATTTTTAAGCAATGATGAAACTTTGATGTTGTTTTACTGATATCTTTAAAATTAGAAAAGTTGTCAAAAATCTGTGAGACCTTTTCTTAGCTTCGGTATTTAGCTACATGTGGGCCAAGTTTCATAGCATTATGTCGAAAAATAAGCGAGAAATCAAAAAATGGAAAGGTAGATAGAGACCAAAATGTCTAGATGAGCATTATGTGTGACAAAATTCGTCATTAATTAGTTCGCCAATTAATTTTAATCACAAATTGTCCAGTCTCCACTTAAAATGTAAACATCTGCACCTACTTATGTTAAATTTTAAATCTTAGCATCTTCCATCGTAGCGTAAATTGGTGTTTTATCTTGACATTTCTGAGCAAAACCCTGCTAGAAAGTGTTTAGGAACCCTCCCCCAATGGCACACCGGTGGGGTGATTAAGGCTGTTGTTTTACTGAATAGATCTGCTAGTATAATCTGCACAAGCAGCCATGCACAGCTTGTGGCAGGAGGCAATACACATTTACCAGAGGCGTGTCTATTCACAGCAGGTAGCCCCCCTTCAGTGAGACATTCCCCCTAATCAGAGGGAACTAAGAAAACACAATTGCCTTGGTTCACAACATGTTATACATTTAGTCAAATTTAAGGTATTTACATTTCGAATATTGTTTTCATCCTTAAGTCAGAGGAAAGACAAGAGAATGGAGAATAAGAGCGTAAAATATAAAAAATGACCAGATTTCACCTCTGAGGTGTTTGAGTATCCTTAATCAGCCTTATGAAGAGGACTAAAGAAAACAACTGCTTTGGGACGTTGTGACTCAACAATACTTTTATTTCTGACATTTTTGACATAACTTTCTTCATGTCCGTTAAAACCACAATAGTCTTCCTTTATGCGTTTATTTTCGTGCATCTTTCGACACCGATTTAATAAACCAGAGAGAACCTATTGCATCGACTGAGTGAGTCGGAGAAACGTGTAAGAAATATTCGCTAAACCCTTAAAAACCTATAAGACCAATTGGCAGAGACGGAATGAACCTGTAAAGCCGATTCGCTGAGTAGAAAAGAAACTGTGACTGCTAGTAACGGAGCCGGAAACAACTGCACACCTATTGGCTGATCCTAAAGAAAAGGAACCAGCTACACTGAATAGTTAAATCGGAAGGAAACTATACACCGACTGACTGAGCCAGAAAGAACCCATAACACATATGCGCGGAGCCGGAAATGACCAAACATTGACTTTCAAGCCGAGGAGAACCTGTATGCCTACGCTCTGAAAACTACTGTGTACGAGTGGTGCACATTATTGTGGCAAAAACTCACATCCACATGATCTTTGTATACCAGTAGTATAAGACTTGCGTAATTTTTGTGATGTATCAACAATAATGTGTGTATCAGAGTTACACTGCTGATACACATACATTGTTGATGTGCAAATTTGTACACAGCCGTTTTTACAGAGTACAATGAATGCATACCAGTTGAAGTATCGATATATTAACGATTAATATCGACTACCTGATTTGTCTTTCCCTTAGCATGTAATGAAGCATTTTAATCAGTTTCTGAATAGCATAAACAGCTTGAAAAGTCGGCATACATACTGAACGGAATCGAGCAGTTGCAGAGTACTGAGAATATTGTGTATCCTGGAATTGGTTTGGAAAAGAAATGAAATATAACTCAGTGCCTGGTGCAAAAATCGTGATAAAGGTCTGATACAATACCGACATATAGTTTCTTTCATCTTCTTTGTTTCAAAGTGGTTCACTGCGCTGGGCTTGAAAGATCACTAACAACGGAACGCGTTTCAAGGGAGGTAACTCGCGGTAATTGCAGATATTTCACTGGTTGTTGGACCTGGACCCGCATTTGATTGTCAGTTGTCTTTCTCGCACCATACAACGTGACGGAATACTGCACCTTGAAGAATTGCCGAAATTTTAGGCAGATTCCCGGTGTCTTTAAAGTTTGTCAACCTCTTTTTGACGGTAAGTGCATGTAACTAAGCATAAGTAATGGTAAGTAATGGTAAGTAACATGCAATAAATGAATAAATACATATATGTATGTCAGCATAGCCTAAATGTCGTTGTTGGAGGGCCAACAAATTATTACACCATTAACTTTAGGCTTATTAAATAAGCCAATCCAGTTACATGTTTAAATAACATTTCTTTATTGATTTATTGAAATATTTTGTATGAAAATCAGCACAAGGGGCCTATGCTGGTTACACATCTAGGTATTAAGACGTAGCATATGTTATGCTGGTTACACATCTAGGTATAGAGACGTAACATATGTTACGTTATGTCATCTTCCTAGTTGATTGCTATATGGTGTTTATAGTAAGTTCTACTTAGGTCGCATGCACACATGCGTAAATACGTGTTCAAGAATAAACATTACATTGATCTAAATGCATATATGATCAAAACTATCCATGTTACTCGATCATGACACAAAAATGTAATAAGACTATTTATATTCCCAGCTTTTAGCCCAAATGTATTCTTTATACCATAGCATACACGTAACTGCACGGTAAGAAATTAGCCTACTGTGCGGTGCAGGTATGGTAACATAGGTGTTCATTTTCAGGAACTTCAAAAATGTACTTTTCCTTCTTAATTCTAAGGTGGGAGGGCGGGGGACGAAAGGTATTGTCTATCGGCAATTAAAATATTGTCATCGTAAGTTCAAACCTGATGTTGAGAAGATACTTCAATGTTTTATCAAAACTTTAAAAAAGTGAAAGGGATAATTATAACTCAGAATTTGTTAAGCATGTACAGGGCACTCTAAGACCAAAGCTAAGGAGGCTTTGTGCAACTATGATATTAAAATGCGATCGATCCTCTACTGCGTGCGGTGAGAGGGACACTTTCGTCACGTCCATCTTTCTTTAAAAGTAAAGATTGATTGATTAATCACTACAGCAAGAACTTTTAAAATTCGCTTACACTTGTTGTGTTGTCTACAAATAAAACCATGCTAAAATATCCCAAGTGAAGTGAATTTACCGTTACACGGTATACGAGAATATCTTTCGAATGCACAAAAAGGCATCAGCTGTTCGCCTGCAGATAATGAACAATCTGATGAGCGAAATGAATCATTTGTTATTTATGTAGATTTATAATAGATCTCTTGGTCTCTAATTCCATGCAAAAGTATATAAAAGGACCGCCTTGAGCAATTCACATGTAATTTCATCCCGCCAAACTTTTCTGCTGCAATGTCAGATCAGGCAGGCAAGATGAGTATTTTGTAATGAAGTGGCTTCATGTGGTCAGTGAACATTTGAATCACTCACCCTATATCAGTTGGCTTTCCGACAGGGATGCCTCAGTCTAAACTTAGAGGCAAATCTACTCCTACGTCGAGACGTTGCTCTCTAATTCATTGTGTCGCTATTTTGCTACGTCATATGCCTGGTTTTCGTATGTCGCGAACCAGGCCCACACCGCGTAGATAACAAAAATGGGCGACCCTTTTTGAGTAATAATGCCATTACAAACGAAAATATTTGTCAAAATGAACAACTTTAATAAGTTCAAAATTAATACTGCTTGTGTGATTTGGTTATTTTTCCCATGCGTAATGAAAATATTTTATATATTCACTGTAAATAATTTTGTACTTAACGATTAGGCCTATATGTATACATATGTATAGGACGGCTTGTTTTATATGGAGGCCGATTGATCGGGTGGTTAAGTAATTTTGTACTAAACGAATAGGCCTATATGTATACATATGTATAGCACAGCTTGTTTTACATGGAGGCCGAGAGATCGGGCGCAGTACACTGACCTAAGATAATTTGTCGTTTTTTAATTTAAATAATAAACTATGCACTCGGACAATAAAATAAGAAAATTTGCAAAAAAGAGCATTTTGAAACATAGTTCTCATTTTCAGAAAATTTTCTCTTTATTCTCACGAATACGAAAGTTAGGTAAATTTGGAAACCATTCTGAAATCAGTATTCCCTCAGCTTTCCGAATATGTGTACACATGACTATATTCGAAAAATATTTGACATGATTCACCGAAATCTGATGAATACACGATATTCACTTCCTTGCACTTTATGTGTCGACAGTACAATGAACTGGGTGACCATAGATAGGAGTAAAAATGGACAGTTAACCAGATACTTGGACAAGACTAAATAATTTTGCCATATATGCACTAACTCAAGGTAAACGGGTGGTCGGGTGGATATCTGAAGACATGTTGGAGCTCTGATGAAAAAGGAAACACTTCTCTTCGAAATCTGCTTGACTTGATTAAAATTTCGATTCACGTTGGTCTCAGTGATTTTTCAGCCAGAGGTCATTGGTCAAGTTATCTGTGGATAAGTTATCTATCTATGGATAATAGGTTTCACTTTATTTATTTTGTTTGATTTTGATTTAACGCCACACTTGAGATTTTCACTAACACGTGTCTCAACTTGGTACCATTTAATGGGTGTATTTTGACCACGAAATGCGACTGGTTACTCTGTAAGCATATGACTGCTATTCTGTCAGGCCTAGACCTTCATGCCTACAACTTGTGACGTCATAAGTTGTATGGTCAACCTGAAAATATAAAATATCTTACATTTATAAACGCAATCATGACTATTATGTAAGGGTGTTCACTTTGTCATCATATTTTAAACTAAAATCGCAAATGTTGTGTGTCATGTCCGTGAGGCTATACTGTTGTCAGGAAATCCAGAATTCCAAATTCTATGTATTAACTATACTGAGCAACAGATGACAAAACAAGGTGTTTCACTGACAAAATTGTACATCTTGATGATTCGTTTACAACACAGTCTTTTACCTGGACTTGTTTACTCCATTCATAAAATCTGTCGGTAAGACAGTAAATTTGCTGATATATATCTGCTGACGTGCGTGGTATTCAGAGTCTTATTCACGCGACACTAACCATTTATCAACAACGTTCATAATAATGCTAACGCTAACATCAGTAAAAATATACTGACGTAATATATGAAAATCAAACACTTTCACACCATTCATGTAGTGTTCAAAATAATACTTTTATTTGCTGTTTATTTTTACAATTAGCAATAATAAAAAAATGTTCTCGATCACACATTTTTCTTATATGAAATTTAAGCATACATGAAAATAGTTCATATTTTATCTACATAAACAATTGTGATAACATTGTGACGTACACAATGCGACAGTTCAATACATCAAGGGTTGTTGTTGTTGTGGCGTCTAAAAAAAACCCCACAATTTATCAAAATTCAATTTAGGGAAATAACATTTTGATGGGCTTGTGCTTCAAAGCGTAGTACCAATTAAAGAATAGACCGAAATGTGATACTGACTAATTCAAAAGCCCCACACGGCCTATTTGCTGTAAAATGACACCTAATTGTTTTCGTATGCCCTATGCTCAATTCTTGTGAAAATAAAATAAACGACATCACAAATAATTTTATACTCAAGTAAACTTTATACCACTCTGCTTGTGAGATGGTTCAATCTGGACAAGTCATGCAGATTTAAGTTTACTATCTCAGGACTATCTCTTCATCTCTGCCACTCCTGTCTTCGTGAAATCGGATTTCTTGTATCTGTATTTCGGAACATGTAATATTTTCTTTCACGTGCTTGTGTAAAGGAACGACATTTCTAAATAAGGATTGGCTTATCCGTTTAAAGAGGGGTCATCGTGAGGAGGGGTCTTCTTGAATTGGTATACTCTTCTTTAGATCTGAGGTGTGTACATATTAAGTTACTTTTAACATGTTGGGAGCAGTCGCCACTATTGACACAGGGGCTAAGCCCCATCAAGCTTGCAAGATTGATGCACCCGGATGGGAACCAGTTGCACGCCATTACTCATTCCGCTCTGAGAACGAATGTGTACCGAATCCGCATTTTACAATTTTACCAGCGGTACACAACTGCAGCAATACCACGTCTCTCTCCCAGTTGTTAAGGAGTGGTATTACATGTAGTTCCTGTAACGATACATTCTTTAGTAGAACCATCCATACAATGCCTCTACACTTCCCCCATGTTCTTAACCCCAAAATGAGCCCAGACATATATTTTCATTTTCTTTTCTGGCAGATTTTTTCCCGTTGTATACAGCATACTGAAACTAAGTGTTTATGACTTCATCGCCTACAAATCAAACCGAATCTACCAGAAAAGCCAAGACGGTCACCGAAAGAGCATCTGCCTTCCGTTCACCCTGTCAACGGTTCTGTTTTGCTTGACTATTTTCGACACTGTAGATAGTTCAACAAAATTTCAAGAAAATTGGTTTAACTAGACCACCCCATTAAATCTTTGCGCGCATATCTTAAGCCAACTGTTTTTTTTCTAAATCTATGCTGTATGATAACACATGATCTCAAGGCCGCCTTGCACAAATTAGGTGGACAGTTTGATTGGTCACAACAGATCCTTCGCTCCGGTCCTTCAGTGGTCAATATAACTAAACTAAACTCGCTTTACTTAAGATGCCAGGATCAACTCTGAAAGGATCACGCATCATATCTGGCCTCTAGAAATCCTATAGGGAGAACATAATGAATGACACTTCGACCAAAAGCTAAGGGCACGTGTAACAAAATTTACAGATAATATCTCTGTACATCTATCATTTTTTTCTATAAACAACACTTTATAATATATATACAACTCCATCGGGTATATATGTAGACATTTTTATCTTGTATCATTTGCATACCTTAACTTCAATGCAGTACATACAGTCCAGGTTTTTTAAGCAATTAGGAATTATATAAAGGCTCAAGTTACGCTCTAATCCTGCCGTGAAATTGCACCGGAGGTAATACCCTGACTGATTTGGACATTGCAGGTAGTTCGGCCCAGCTGCAGCTTACTCTCAACTAGGTCATCCACTGACATCCACATATCTTCAGTTTAGTGAAATGTTGTTCTAGAAATCAATGTTGTGGGATCATGTGACCTCATGTCACTTAAGACAGACCCTCTGAATGGTAACGCAAACTCCTTTGCTCTGACACTTCTTTGGTTGAAAACTGCTACATGTATTTGAACTGGACACCTACATGCACACAAGGTGTTCGAGAAAACCTTTAGGAGATGACAGGATGACCTCTGATAGAGCCAGAATCCGAATTTGTTGACATCAAGGACATATACATTTGACATCATCGTGCTTGCAGCCAAACTTGTAAGTCAGCTGCCTAAAGCCTTTAAAACGATATGACTTGCTACCATCGTCTTACATGCAGTTCCACTTCAAAGTTGGCCGGTTTATATCATATGGTCCCAAAGGTGTCGTATTTACAGTGATTGCTTGCCCCATCAGTAGTAGTAAAACAGAGAAAACGAAATAACATGGCCTGAAGACCACGCAGCTCTAGACATGATAAACGTCCATCAAATATGATGATGGATTTAGACTGAAGGGAACAATTCTAAAAACAATTCCCCGCATGGTTTATGAAAATGTAGAAACGTGATTGAAACATCACTGCTATGAATCTAGTGATGACAACTACGTGACCACTTCGTTTGAAAGCAGTGGGGCCGTTGCATCAGACGTGATGTCAAGCAGAGGTTCGTCCGATAGCCGACGTGCTGTGGCGTTCGTCTCTGCTCCGATTACTGGGTCAGAATCTCGTCTGCGTCGCCGCTGTAACAGAAAGTGAAAGTAAAACACAGACCTGAAAATAGAGGAATTCGTTCGGGAATTCGTTTCGTGCACCTTATACGAATCTTGGTTACATCTGGGACTTTTAAATTTATTCACGCATTGTTTCAAGTTCACACATGTACATTCTGTGTCAGTGACTTAAAAGCTTAATTCCCTGTCTTTTTACCTGGGCCACCTACATGTACAAGGTGCTCCAAACAAAGAAATTGAAAGTAAAGGAGGGGGGAGGCAGGGGCTTCTCGAAAATGAAAGAAAGGGAGGAGGGGTAGGACATTCTCGAAAACGAAAAGCAAAAGAGAAATCGATATCAAATTATAGATCCTAAAGCAGCGATGCTGAGGTTCAGTACGGTATTTCCAGTCTGAAATTTGTCGTCAATTTGTATCAACTAAACGGTGTATTCATGCTTTAGCACTACTTAGCATAGATGTAAATGCCATATTTCGTTAATCGGCCTGTGAATAATATCTGAAGTCTTGCAAGTCCTCTATTTATTAACACAGTACAAATGAGCAACAACAGTGAAGAGTTACCCGTAAAATACCCGTAAGTAACTTTTTTTTTTATTTATACATCGAAATTTCAGTATCTCCTTCACTGATAAAAGTGATATTTCATTTTTTATACTTTGATATCACTGTTGTTGTTACATTTTGATATGACACGCTTCATGTCTTGTGGGTTATCATTTCCACCTCTCACTCAAACAATATTTATGGTCTTCTGTGCAATATCTCATCCTTGCATAACTTGTTCTTAACAATCACTTCTTTTGTTCCATTTGGGTCAGAGTTTGCGCATAATAACATATTACATGTGTACATGTACATCTTGAATGTTTTAGCATATTTGTTCTCATGTTTTAATTTTACGAAATTGCATATCTAACGAATCTTTAATGCACACAGTGGATCACAAATACACAGCTTCTGCCATGCCTAAAAATGACCATATAGTTTCGCATGCATACATGTATATAAATCTTGAAGTGTATGATGAGAACCTACATTACGGCTCTTCTCTAGCGCTACATGTACAGGAGTTCAAAAAGTCACAAGGGCACCACTTACATAAATGAGGTGTACAAATGTGAAAACGAGGTGTACAAAATGTGAAATGAACAAATGTTTTGTATGTGGGATGTACCCTTCATATACACCTCAGTGTGAGGTATACTCATGTTGATGAGGTGTACACCTCCCCTACGTCAATGACTATGTGCCTACACCTCACACACATCACACCAACTTTGACAATATACATATGAGATGATACAACTTCGATATAACTTGATAGGTACTTTGAATTTTTTTTAATACAAGATATATTTCAGATAGACCTAAATAGCTTTAAAAACAATCAACACTTCAGAAACTTACTTTTTTTTTTAAAGTAAAAAGTTTTTTCTCTAAAGTTAAGATGTACCCCAGAAAACCCCCAGAGCCATGGAATGTTTTAAAACACAGATTAGATTTAGACAAGTTGCTTCAACCAAACTGTTGACCACATAAATTTCAGAGAAGACAATTCAGTAATATTAATTAATAATTAATAAAAATTAATAATTGTTTTCTACGTAAATAAAAGCCTTTTATCATCCTGTACTGACTTGAATAGTCTGCAAATAGACCATTCAGAGAGCACCAATATATTTAGCAGTGATTAGACCTTCCCGAAGATTGCGCCAACCAAACTGCAATGTGGAGATTCCTTGGAGGAGAGAGCCCAGTTCAACAGAGGTGTCCTGGGCTTAATTTGTGACATGTGTAGGCACCCTGAATGGGCTACACGGCACAGCCAAAAGGGTAGCACTCAATTTTGATCGAACAGCAGAAAGTGTCACGCGTATGTTGTTGTTGTTTAACCAGCTGAGATTTAGAAACACAACGAACACAGAATAATAAGAAATTTCCAGCAAGGTCAATAATATTTGCATTAAACATCAAAGTGTTGTGAGCTTCTTTCCGATCAATATAAAAATAAACTTGCCTATGAAGTACACCTTAGCTACATCTGATCAGGTACACCTAAGGCATCTCATTTTCTAACTAGTCTTTCCAAGGTACACCTCAACCCAGGTATACTTGAGGTGCCGAACTGCATAAATGGCAGTACCTCAGATACACCCCAAGTATAACAGTAACTCAAATATACTTCAAACCAGATATTTTGCTACACTTCAATGCTGCACCTCAAGCCAACAGTACCTCAAGTACACCCTCATTAGGGCAAGGGATTTTCCTATGAAGTGGTCCACTACAACATTTTCAGTTTTGCACCTCCATAAAAATGAAAAATTTGAGTAAACATACACCACCTCTGTAATACTATCTTAGACCCACTACACATATTTTTCGTATTACCTGGCCCTGAATACATCTCACTGAAATGGTTCGGCTCTGTGGCCTTGGCTAATCTAAATTTAATCTTGGCCAATACAATCGAACCTTGTGCTGGATGTCTGTCTTGCCAGTCAATGAGTGGTCTTTCAAATAATGAGGGAAAGGAAAAGACCTAAATGTAAAGCAACAGTGATGATCCGCTTGCAAAATCCGTGGGTGTGCAGATACTTACGTTTGTCTCTGCAAGTTCCGGAGGACAGCTCACTCTACGGGCAGCTTTGGCTCTGGCCACACGTATTCTCTGCTGTACATCCACAAACACATCAGTCTCGTCGATTATCTCCTCCTGAATGAGCTCTTCAATCACATCTTCCAGAGTAATTATGCCAATTACTTCCTGTGGGGATCGATGCATTTCATTACTATCACAACAGAGGTTAAATTTCTTGATGCTTAACTTAAAACTTTGTGAATCTTCTATTAAACTTATCTTTGACCAAGTGAAATATTCGTGTTTCACACTAGTGAAGTAACTACTTTATGAATTGGTTCAGTATCTCATTAACTGTTTCACTCCATGCCCATTCCATAACTTTAATGCTTCCAGTTTTGAGGGGGAAAATCAGATAGAACTGTCTACGGGAGATCCCTGTGGCACACCGCCACTTTGACATCATACACAAGGGGGATATCAAGGGCCGATAATCATTTAGAGACTACATGTACTAAGCATCACGAAACTCAGCCAATTGCTATTGAAAAAAAATATTTTTAAAAACATCCAGCAAATTTCATTCCTTGAATCACTTTGGCTCCATGTTCCAGATACCTTCAGGATATACTATGCCAATTTTGAGCAAAAAATTGCTCAACCAAGACAGTTAACCTTTAAAAGAACATATATAACATAATTATTTAAACAACATAGACATTTAAAAAAGGCCATTTTGGCCTGATTCCAAATACACGTATGGTCTTCATTATTTTGGGGCATTTTTCATAGCGCTGTGATTAAACTGGAAATAAAGACCGCAATATTACCATAGACTATTTGAACCACATTAAACAGGCTGAGGCGCAGTGATGTCACACGTTCTTTTTTGTGGCTGAACACACACTAACTTTTATATTTCCACTTGAAATACAGACACAGCTGCTGTACTACATATGTATACATGTATAATGTAGACATAAAGCAATCAGAGGTTAATGTTTAGTAGATAAAAAGAATGCGTGATGTCACTGCAATTCAGCCTTTTCGATATGGTCCAAATGTACACCATAGCACCTCAGTCTTTATTTCCATTATTTATTCAATAACTGTAAAAAATAATAATGAAGACAATATTTGGAATCAGCACAAGATTGCCTTTTAGATAATGCCTACATTATTTAATTCTCAACAAAGTAATAATTCTAAAACGTCAAATTTACACAAAGAGACAATTATACTGGCAAAAGTAATAGCATCAATACCAAATCAATAATTAATTTGCTGGGAAAACTCCTTGTTTTGTTTTCTGCCCAATGGGGGTTGTAACTGACCCATCCTGATTAAACTACTGCAATTCATGTTTCTGATTAGGCGATCCTTTCACAAACTGTATCCAATGATACCTGGCGTCTCAGTTTGCTTGTAATTCTTGTTACACGAACACAAACTGACGACCGCTGGAGTGCAGAGGAAGTGGTGAAGCGAAGGTGCCCGGTGTTAGAGCTCACACTTTACTGGGCCGTCAACTCGATTGTAAGCCTCTATAGCTACCGCCAGAATGCATGGTTCATGTGTTAAGCAAACATTCTATGACTCATACTAAAACCAGCAGAAATATATGCACACAGAATGTGTGCATCATACTCCAAAATTGAATACATGCGGAATGTTTTCATTTGGAGCGCTAAACATTTAAACGATCATTACAGGGAAAGACCTGTTAAAAAAACTTAAAGTGAGTGGAAAAACCATTATGAACTGTACCTGAAAATATCTTCATTGAATATTTTTTTTGTTTTTTATTCACCAAAATAAATGCAGTCTAATGTTTTGATTGTATGGTGGGATTTATGTACCATATTGATGATGTGGTTCATCAGTGATGTCACGCTGACTTTTCTATGGCCGTAAAGCAGAAATTTAATGTCCTATTAGTGTTTTCCAACACAGGCAAACATTACAGGAGTACGCTTCACAAGACCTTTATTCCAAGCTGAATGTAAAGGTGTGTGATGTCACTGGTGAACCACATTATCAATATGGTCCATAAAACCCACCATACAATCAAAACATTTGATTGGGTTCATTTTGGTGAAAAGAAAATGTATAAAATCCAGTGAAGGTATTTTCGGATACACTTTTTTAATGGTCATTTCATTCACCACAAGTTCATATTTACAAGGTCTTTTCCTTTACTAAGCTTTCTGCACATGATGGTTGAGCCAATAATCTCATCATGTAATCATTTTGCATTCTGCATGTTATCAGCATGCATATGTACTTTCACTTAAATTGATCTTCATGTACCGTCTACAACTGGGTTCACCAATGCTCTTCTAAGGAAGCAAATTCTATTCATGCAAATCTTGAAGTATGAGTACTTGAAATACCAGAAGTCTTAAATGAATACTTCAATAACTATATATCAGCCATGATACTTGTACTCTTAATTAGATAACCATTGTGGGTGCATTGCGTTAGCAGCAAATGTCATCTATAACCAATTTGAGCTGACAAGAGTAACAGCAAGTTCAATTCAGAATAACAAGCTGTTTTTGAAAAGTTCAAAATGACCATTATTACGTTGCAAATGAACACAAAACAATAACCTGATCCATAGCTAAAGAAATTGCCGTGGTATAACTACGTTTCAAGTTTCAATTCAACAGCGTTATAAAAAGTGTGGAAAACTGTTTGATGACGAGCTTCTGACAAGCGCCGGTTATGCCTACATGTATAGTCCCCTCTCATAAGAATATTGATTCGTAACTGCTTTTCATCCAGGTTCAATGTGTGCAAGTCTTACCCATTTCACTATATGATTCACTTCTCCCTTGTCATGCTTGTTAATCCCATTTCAGTTCACACACGGTAGAAGTATCAGTTAAAAACTTTCAGGATATAGGTGAGGCCATTTCTGAGTATAAAGACTAAGCAAAAATAACTTGCATGTATGTAAGTAAAATAAACATGAACATATATCCTGTTCTGACCTGAGTACTGGAGTCAATATCCTGGCTGTCTGAATTCACGTTTAACCCATCCGTCTCCTCCTGTCGCAAACTTCGAGTCACCAGACACAGATGACCTGTGAATTATCAGTAACACAGTACAGGTATGTTAATTATCATTATGTGTACACCTGTATTATGGTTATCATAATTTTGTGGTTAAAGTGATCAATCTAGCCGTGACTGTTCGTAGGCCTAAAAGTTGCTATGTCTGTCTGTCGGTTGCATGTTCATGTGAATGCCAGATGATATGAACTTTTTACAAAATATCAAAGCTATTTGGATATGGTGCTTGGTGATGTGGCATGTCCATTACTGAGTAACCACTGACTGTTTCGCCCCAAAATGCCATTTACTAAAGAAGGAGAGGAATGGGGGCTGGAAATATACCGCCACATTGTTGATTTAATATCATTCAGAGAAAATACAATAAACCGAATACAATTTCATAGAATTTGATCTTCACTCACTGACTCCCTTGCTGTATGGACTGCGGTACAGACAACGTGACAGATGAGTGATTAGTCACATGAAGCTAATATATGTGATGTAATGTGTGAAATCACAAGGAATTTCTTGTCTGTTTCTTTTTCATGAAATTAGCACATGAAGATTATTACACATCATTTATGAAACAAATCCATAAAATTATTGATTTCCTATTAGTAACTGGCTGTAGACGTACATAAAAGTATGATTACACACTGGAATTATTCACTAGGAAGAGTTAGTACATTGCACATACTGGTTTGCACCATGCACCCACCTTCAATATTTGGCTCAAAGAGCTACATTTATGTCAATAACATGTGTGTTTTATAAGCAGCTTTAAAGATGACAAGGATCGAAATTCCTTTCTTAAACTGTGATAAAATTGCAGTGTACTGAAACCACTAAATGTAAGTTTTGAATAATAATATAGAAGCAAGAGACTTCTATCTTCACAAGTTTTGCCTGGTGTGACATCACCCAAGAACACATGGTGACACCCATCAGTGAGTCATAGCCACTAAATGACGTTGTTCTTTCAAATGCTGAAGATGTTAATTCCTACTTGACTTCATATCTGCCTCATTCAACAGCTCAAAAGGAATACCACTATATATGTTACTTATTAAAGAGACATGGCCGCCCAAACTTTGGATTTTTAAACAAATTCTGATTGCAAAGACTTACCAAAGTTTGGAAGTTAGTTCATAAAGTAACTCAGCCACATTTAAATAAAAAATATTGAGTATGTGGTACGAGCACATACAAGTTTTGTCATTTTTCCAACTCAGCACAAAGAGGGTGGGCCATTTTCAACGTTTAGCACAGCCACAAAAAATCATTTGCACGGACTTTTTCCAAGAGTGTAGTTTCGCGCCAACTGACCGCCAATTACAACTCTAGACTTGCTTGTCAATCTGCTGAGCTCTCTTTTATGTCTCTTTTTGGCCGATCCTGTTACCGGTGAGCCAAAAGACCTTCTTTTACCCATGTCATCAGCCACGTTTCTTTACACATGAAGTTTACCGAGTGCTGTGTGCACATGAACCAGTTCCACTAAATTGACAGCCCATTACTTAAATATTCATGAAAATTTCATTGAAAATAAGAAAGCTTTTGTTATGCAGAACTCTTCTGTGAAATAAAGGTTTAACCTGTGGCACTGTAGCAGGCAGCTTCCTTCAGATCACTTTAATATTTCCCAGTACTTTCTCTTCGAACTAGCCAAGAACGACTCTTCAATGCAACTTTATGACCTAAACAAAGATAGAACAAATAATAAACTGTACTTCACAGTATTAAGTATAAATGCGAAGTTAACTTACTTTTACCAGTCTGGAACAAGTTGAGCAGATCAAAGAGAGCCATGTCGTGGGGTACAGAAGGCACTTTGCGGAAGCAGTTAAGGTCAGGGACAAGCTGGGCTATGGGTGTGGCATCCTTGGGGCTCAGCTTGATTAGCATCTTCATCAGGATCAGGCCGATCACATTGTGTCGTGACTCGGAGTAGATAGGGACGCGAGAGTGAGCTGCTGCTAGCACCTGCAAATGGACAGATTTTAATTATTACTACCGTAAATGACCTAAAATTTTGTCATGACAATTTTGTACATATTTTCTCATTCTGAGAGTTCTACCGAATGCAGAAAGGTGTTTTGTGCTTTGTATGGAAGGTAAGGTGATATTCTACTAAAACTTAGATGTGGTAGCAAGGTTACAAAAAAGTCCTCCCGCAGGGGATAGATGGCAAAAGTGATTAAGATGGCAAAAGCGCATAAACTTGTGAATGGTGTAATTTTTGATAGAACACCCGTAACACGGGCTGAGCTCAATACATGCAGTAGTTGTTTTAGATATATTTTGTTGAACATTGCTTTCCCTGTTACTCAGGCGTTTGCAGGTGAAATTTGTAATTTACATTAATTAATATGAACGTAGCGCATGACTGATGGAACATCCCTCTTGTGTTATTGTGCTCAAATTGTGAGCAAACTCTGAGCTCAATACATGCAGTATTTTTTAACATACCACCACTAACATTCTGTTTAACACTGATTCCAATATGCAGTACACTAAGGAAGAAATTTGGTAATTTACGGTATTTAATATGCACACACTGAATTCACGATGGAATATCCCCCTCATGTGTTCAAACCCTGAGCTCAATACATGCAGTACTTTTCAAGATATCACCCCTAACATTTTGTTTAACATTGCTTTCCTTGTTCTTGGACACCAATGTCGACGCTGATGATCAGGGAATGACATAAGCTACCCCTCTACTTAGCACAGGAAAGCTAAAATTGGAAGTTTCAGCTCCAGCTGGACCAGGTATTTCATGGCATTTACATGCATTTGTCTCTAAAAAGGGTGCATTTTTGACCAAATTTTGGGTCATTCACTGTATATACACATACCTGTGCCCTTGGAATTCCATGTGTTATGTGGAACCTTTACTCTAAGTATTCATACATGTTTAAACACCCTTATTCTTCACCCTCTTCTGTGGACCACAGGTTTAGCCAATAATTTGAAACATGCTGACAGAGCTAAGGGACGTAGAGACACGTTGCACAGCTATATGAAGCCCACGTCCTTAGTCACACAGATAAATCACTGTATGCATGCATTCCACTGAAAAAAGTGGTTGAAAAGGTTGAAGATTTACAGTATACATTCTCTAATTTTTGCCATTACCATCACACATAGCTTTATGTATTATGATTTCTATGGCATAATGGTAGATTTACTACCAAATATACATCTACACCAGAAATCTACAAATCATCTTGTGTCATTTTTGCTGCAGCTATGGTATCATACAATCCGAACAGGTATGGAAATACTAGCTAGCTAAAGGACTTCTCTCCTGTCCTATCATGCGTACACTCGATTGTATACATGTGTACCACTTTACACATGACCTGACCTGAACCATAAGTGTGCTATCAATAAATAATCCTTAACCCAAATGCGCTGTAAACATATCTATGATGTCAGTCACCCAAAATAAGTTTGTCAACAACACTAAACTGTATGCCTTTGACACATTCCCACAGGGATATAACTGTACCATCTCGGCAAAGCTCATACCACCTTTCTAAAATTGGCAATACTCTCAGAATCACCAGACATGAACATTCATGGACATGGAAAATTTTTGGGGTGAATTGGTGTATCTCGTGCAAATTCACAACAGCTGCGAATCCTACAAGGCAAGATCTCACTGCATTCAAGCCCATGTTGAAAGACAGTCAACACGCAACAGATGGACCTACCAACGGACTTTAGCGCCTGACAGACAAATGGTGTAACTTATAAAGCTGGTTGGTGCCACAAAATATGAATAAGTAGAGAAAAATCCATGAGCTCTTCATCACTGCACTGTTTTAGCCAAGATCATTTATTCACATTCTGAGCTAGTCCATACATGAACACATACGTGTCGATCCTGAAAAACATGTACACATAAACATTGATCCTGAAAATCATGTACACATACACGTTGATCCCGAAAAACATGTACATAAACATGTTAATCCTGAACGTGTACGAGAAACCATTAAACTCTGAATACTGACAACACTTTGCTGGTATTTGCAGGGTTCCATACATATGTATACATGTAACAGACCTTGACATATGTGCACACGCAATGTGTATTCTTCCGGCAACACACCGGTACATTATACCAGCCTGCATATGTAGACTACACACATAGCTTATAATTATCCTACATGTATCTTTCACATTGGTCCTGCTTCTTAGAACTCTTCTTACTGCTTTAGCCCAAATATATCTTTCATATTTGTCCTTCTTCTGAAAACTCTTCTCACTGCTTTACCCCAAATGGACCTACATGTGTTGAATTACAGCAGAAGACCGGGGAAGTGTAACATAAATTGTAGTGAAAAGGGTAAGGTCTGAAGATTTAGAAAACACCATTTTCAGCATACTCTACCAAGCATATGCTTTATCGCTGTAAGCTCATACTGCTGTCAGAAAACTCTGGCTGACTGACGTGAATCAGCCCTCTCTAGGCATATCCAGCACGCCTGTATGCGATGTGGTGTTTGTAAGGGCAAAATCTGCATACTGTTACATCCTGCCAGCTCTTTGTTATTGTTTGTGCACTAACAAAGCAAGGGGAGCAGCCAGCCGTCCGTAATCAAGTTGAATTTGCATCTGTGGGGCCTATGTGACTTGTGTTATGTACATTTGAAAGATAGAATGGTAATGATATGTCATATCTGCTAAGCGGGCTTTACATAATCCCATGTTCTGATTGATCAAAATTATTTTCACAGTTACGTTCCTTTTTACATGGAGCTATTTACTGTTCGCAACTGATTATGTGCTATGACCTACCTAAAAATTTGTTGCCTCAGAACTTAAACAATCTAAAACAAATTACGTTAGTTTTAAATCTTCAATCCATACTCTTTTACCACAAACTGACCAATACTTCTCCTGTCCACTCTTATATGTGGTTTTTCCTTAAATCACAAGCATGAATAAATAATGGGTGAACACAAAAGAAGATATTCTAAATGACTGAAGAGTTTCATTTCTCCTCATTCTGAGTTTTCTGATATACATAACCATTTTACAAGCGTAGTTTCAGGTTAGTTTTGAAGGTATAAGGATAATTCTTACCAGAAAAATGTAAGTTTAGGAATCCCCCAAAATATTTTATGACATTAATTTGCCTTTAAAATGCACTTTTCTGAGAGAAATTTGGAGGCAATTAGGGTATATGTATACAGTATATGATACCTCTGGGCGGATCGTGATCAGGGTAGCTTGTACCTTGAATTTCAGTCAAGTGTATCCAGCTTCTGTTATTAGCAATGAAAAGACTCAGTAAAAACTTGATATATGTCTATATAAACATTAACGTGTGACAAGTACAAACACTATGAATAGAACCAGGAGCAGGGAGTGCGAGTGCACTTTTTATTGGGAGCCTCCCCACGACCCACCGAGCCCCCCAGCCCCTGTTCCGGCTAATTTCTGCTGCACATCAAGTCATATGGTGTCCAGCTACATAAATAGAAGCATGTGGAGGGTATATTACTGATTTTCAATGTGAATCGAGCTCTCAGTTTTTGACGCCATGTCTACCGCATGGCATTGTGGGATGGATGACTAGCATATTTTTATCTACACAATTCTGCAAAAACAGTCGCTCTGGACAAAAAACTAATATAATATTCATTCAGTGCATCTTTTTATATAAGATAGGTACTTTTTTGTGACCAATATATGCAACAGGATTTGGGAGGTATAAATATATGCCAATTCGCACCCAAGATACTCAAAGGGCTTGTGGAGCAGTGGGATCTCCCACAGAACAATAACGATACAAGCCAGTCACGTCTCTCTCACATGTTTGGGTTCCAACTGACCTATGGGAAGCACTTCCCTGTGGAGAAAGGCCTCCGGAGTCCCAAAGCGCATAAATGAAAAAGAAATTAAAACCCTACAGGACTCCAGCGAGACGTGACAAAGGTTTTCTTTTTTTTTTTACTTCAACAAATCAGTATTATAGGAAACTTCAACTAATATGTCAGCTGGAATCAGGCGAACTGCCCTCATCTATTTTACCACTGAGGCCTGGCAACTCAATTTGGTCATTTATTTTATCACTGAGCCTGGTGATTTCATCTCTCTGGTCTTGTACAGCATTGTAAAGTTTGTGTACAATACATACAGCTCACCCTCACTTGACCCCAATTGCGGTAAGAGTGAGAATACTGGATAACCGTGAAGGACACGTCTTACAGCCAACTTGTGAGTAATACTACAAGTATATCGACCTCAGGTATCCCACCTCTCTGTCGAGAAGTTCAATTGGTGGATAGTTTTTTCATGACGGCCGCTCGAGTCTCGTCCCGTCCCTGCTGCACTAACTCATCTTTTGTTTTCTCACCTAATGAATTCGAGTTATGTGCTGTTCCAGCTCAAATCTGTTATTTCATTTCTCGGTATTTTTCGACTTCACCGAGTATTAACCGAAACTTGGTATCCGAAATCTTGGCGTCAATCAGCGCTGTAGAAACGTGGTCGGTGATGGAATTAAGCTTACTCTCGGCCAGTAAGTGAATTTCATGATGTTTCGGGCAGCCAAGGAATCACAACACCATGGTGTTTCAGTTGCTCCTGCTACAGCAGGACACCCCATAAAGGGGAGAGAATGTTTTAGAGGCTTTTAATGTGGCAAAGCAGGCCAATTGGACCCCATATATCATTGGGGTAGCTGGCCTTGCGGGTGTATATTATATATGTACTCATCACCAGCAACTGCCGCCTCTTTCTGTTGTGGGGCACCTACAGAAAACAGCTCTACGCCCTCCTTCTGCTCAGCTATTGAAGGTTCGCACTGATCCTCTTCATATCGAATAACAACATGACTGCCCCTGCTACTGACAGTAAAATGCTCATAAATGCTCCTGTATCACAGTGCAGTTCTCTAGTATAGCTATGGGATACACCAGATTGGGGAAGATGCTCATTGGAGGTGCCCCTCCCAAGCTAGATTTCATATCAGGGTGGTGGTCATAGACGTGGCCCTCGCGATGTCGACCCAGGACATGCTAATTAAACAGGGGATCAATCCAGCAGATATTATGAAGTAACAATGGCCTTGATCGCAATGATGGTTGGGGGCGCTCTCGTAAATGCACTTGCTTTCTCAGGCAGTAACTTTCTTTTCTCAGCCCTTCACAGCTCCAGCGTTGATACGGCGCGTAAATGACACAATAAAGCTATAGCACTACTCCAGGCAGCGCAGGCGGTGTGGTCTCCAAAAAGAACGCAGCAACTGAACTGGATTAATGACAAACTTCGTCGACGGGGGCATGCAGATCCCACGTTTCATGATGTTGACACGGCGATGAGTGGGCAGGCTCAGGTGACGAGGAAAACTCTTAGCCCCACAGAACCCGTACCTGTCCTAAGCGATTTCTATGCACCGTCCAAGGGCCAAAAAGAATGCGAAACCGCCTTCATCCTCCTCAGGATGGGTGTGACTGGGCCGCTCGTCTACAAACTCGCCGAGTAATCCGAAAAGACTGTGCTGGACTCTAGTAAGAGTTCCTCGTCGCAATGGCAAGCAGGACATGAGTAGGGAGGCTCGAGTTGTTTTTCCATGCCATTATTATATATCTGTTGGTTATATCACACTGTGCGATGATGGGTTAGCCCGAAGAACTATAGACACTGACTACAGTGCCTGCCGCAACAAGATTCCTGGTCGTCGTGCACATGTACTGATTGATAGCGCACAAAAGTCGCTCAATCTCTGATCGGGGGGGTGGGGGGTTGAGGCCTCAGAGCGTTTCGCAGCAAAGTTGCTTGAGGGCCCAAACACCATTCGGGTGACGACCAGGCAGCTGTCTGAGCCTGTGGCTGCCGCCTGTTGCAGATTTATGAGGCTGCTGGAATACCTTTCTTATGGTGCCTACTACCATGGCCAACCAATTGTCTATTTGTCTATGAATATATACTATAGCCCCAAGAGCTACTGGACAGGCACTGCCGCCATCAAGAAATTAGCTTCTGCTGCCAAGGTCTCTCAAGGCACAGCTCTCCACTGACTGAAAAAAACAGGCCATCTTGCAGATTTTCTTACCAACCCCACGGCATAATCCGTGGTCAAAATTTTATATTGCTGCACCAAATGAGGTCCATCAAGCTGACTTGCTCTTTCTACCACACAACAAGATGGGCAAGCACACCTACAAGTATGCCCTCACAGTGGCCGATGTCGCCAGTTGATTCAAAGCAGCTGAGGTTCCCGGTGCTCTGGGCCATATCTATAAGCAGGGGAATCTCAGGTGGCCTAAACTGCAGATCAACCCGGAGTGCGAGTTCATGGGTGCAGGGAATCAGCTGCTCCTGAAGCATGTGGTTTCTGTCAGGCGTAGGCGTGCTTATTTTGCTGCGCCTTGTGATGCAGGATGTCATCGACCTTCAGGTTAAACCTGAGAGCCTTGGCTTGGTTCTGGTTCTTGTAGGCCACCAACTTCCTCTGGATGATTTTGCGAAATTGCTGCTGGGTGAGTTGTCCTCGGAACCCTCCTCCAGAGGGCAGACTACCCTTTCGAGTTGGCTGATATACTCCACTCTTTATATGGCAAGGTAGGCCAGGTTTGATAACTCTAGGTAATCGTCAATGATCCAGACTTTTCAGGGATCATTGATGGTGGGCCCCTGGCTTGAGTGAACTGTGAGGGCATAAACAAGGCGACAGACGTCAGTCTGAAAAGCCGCCTCTGCTGTCTTTATGCTGACAAAAACGATATTGTTGAGTACCAGCTGTTCCCTGCGGTCCGTGCCCTGGCACGGGGACTTACATGCTTTGCTTCTGGCTGTCTTTTGGGTGGTACAACAGGGGCACTGGGACTTCTGGGAAGTGGACCATGTGGCGCTGGAATAGCAGCTCCTGTGCTCGGTTGCAGACTTTCTGTCTCGGCGTCAAGATGAGGTCGCCTGGCTTCCAGGCTTCAGCGAACTAACCCCATTCAAGGCAGCTGGGGAGCACTTTTTTCATCTCCTGGCACTGGACTTTATCCGCCTCGAGTCGAATGGCCTTTGTGAGGGTTTTGAGGGCCGGGTCCTTTGTCCTATGGTCTTTTTCGACCCACTCGTAGTAGTTAGCCTTCCACAGCAGATGATTTGGACACCCCTGTGTTCGAGCCAATCGAGGAAGGTTTCCAGAATAGGCATGGTGGATACCTCATCCCAAATGATCACGCGGGGGATGAACTTCTGGCCCATCCTTTCTGGGGTCCACTCAGCCTGCCCATTCCAGCGGAAGAAACTGCAGTACGTCTTGGCCCCTCTGCACAAATCTCTTTGGCCAACCGATGAGTCAGTGTGAAGACGAGGGGGTTTTAAACGCGGAAGAGCTCAATAGCTCTCATCGTTTTGCCGCTGCCTCCGCCACCATTCAGGTAGCTCAACTGGTGTCTGGTCAGTGGGTCATCGTGACGTGGTCCAGAAGAATCTGGCATGTCTTTTTGCTGTCTTCGGTATTCAGGCTTGGCGAGGTAGGCTGCATGTTCCACGGGCTTGTATAGCCTTTCACCCTTGTCACGCCGCTTGGCTGGTGTTACGAGAGGAAGATGCGTTATCCCTGTGAGACAATGAACACAACAGCTTCATTGAAGCTGCAGGCCTTGGGGGACCCATAGCTTGTGCAGTGCTGCTTTCTTCACATAGACGGAATTGGTTGCCACCTGGACAGCTTCCTCGGGTTCGAACCTCGAAAGCATAGAGAGGGGGTTGACATGGACGCCCTAAGGTGGGAGTACTGGGGCTGGTTGCCATTGAAGTAGGTGAGGATTAGAGCCAGGGGACATTTCATTGGCATTCCGACCAGGGTGCCTATTTGGCAGGTGTCCCACACAATGAATTCAAGTTCACTCTGGTCTGTTACTAGCCTTCTGGCCAGCCGTTTTGCTACCCTCCATGAATTGGACAATGATGCTGCACCCCTGATTACCGTCCTCATTCAGCCACACTTTAGTCTGTTTCTTCAAGGTTATGATTGCTTCGCGCTCCCTGAGGGACCTCAGCAGGCCGGACTCTTTCAGGAAGGCAAGAAGCGGCACTGGAGCCCATCCATTCTCGGCGAAATGCCTCCCAAACCACGCAGGAATGACACGATATCAGTCTGTGAACTCCCACTCCTGGACTTCGGCGACGCCTGTGTCTTTGGGGAGGGGGTCATTGATGGCTACACGGGTCATGCCGTGGGTTGGGTGTCCGAAATGTTCAAAGTAAGGCTTAGCTTCGTCTTCTCCCTAAAAGCAGGCCGGGTAGCAGGCTTTCGTGTCGATGCTGATGACGTCCCTCGTGCCGTAGTCCATCGTGTTCCAGAGCCCGCCGTAACCATGCACGACGCAGGCCTTCGGGATGTCATCGAGCAAACTGGCTGGGGTTGGCTTCCAGCCATTCTGTCTTTGGCATGATGCTGGCCGCGTGATTCTCTCTGAAGGCTCTCTCGGCCAGTTCGGGGTTACCTAGGTTGGTACAGATAGCTTGGAGCCTCTTGTGAGCCCCCTCTGTCCTATAGGTGAGGCCATCCTGTAGCACTAACTGGTACACACCGAGCTGCCTGCGTTGCCCACCCAACAGCCAGACAGCTAAGGGCTCACCCTGGGTGGCTTGCCAGAATGCAGCCATCACCCTCATAGATGTAGACCTTTCTACTTTGTGGGAAATGGAGGTTTTTGGACCAGGAGTGTGGCAAATGAGCTATACTTTATCTCTACCTCCATTGCTAACAAACTGGTACATCTCACTGTTGTATATGTTCTCGGCGGCAATGTTCCGCAGGATGATTGCCCTTTTAGGGACCTTGTCCAGATTAGCCATATCGTCGACCGTAGCGCTCGTTTCATGCACCATTTCCTCCCACTCTTAGATTTTCTGACGCCGAGTGGCAGTGAGGTCTTGACCCTTCAGCGCACCCTCAAAGTGTTCCACGACTCTGGGCCACACAGTTGAGGTCGCCATCACTCAATGGGGCTAAGTTGGGAGGCTCTGGGTCTCTGACGGGACATAACCCATACACGACCGCGGTGACTGGGTAGGCGTTCTAAGAGAACACGCTGTCAATCCCACTCAGAGTGCCTGGCTTTGCTCCACGTGAGCTCTTAATGATAGCCTCTCCCTTTTTCCTTTCAGTCCAGACTGGGTCAAACTTGTCTTCAACCACCCAATCGCCTTCGTTCCGCTGACGCAGGATCTTGATTCGGAGTAAGAACTCATGCCCATCATGAAGCACTGTGAGAAGCTGAGCCGCCCTCACATCAGTCATGCGGGCATCTAGGGCTAGACGGCCGGCTCTGGCATGTATACCATCAACGATTTCAATATCGCCAATGTCGTGTGGGTCCTCCTCTTCCACCCGTCACGTGGAGAAGACCGCAGTGGTGCCACCGACTTCAAACTCGTCTTTGGCATCCTTCAGCATCTCAACCCAGTCTTCAACCGGGGACTGGACTTCAGCCTGGGACGGGGAGGGGCCTGATCATCTATGTCAATGAATGGCCGTTGTGGCCTCAACGGCCGATGGAGACGGTTTTCAGCATATTCCGGAATAGATTCATCGAGAATATAACCAGGCTCATACTCAGCAAGAATCTCTTCGATCAAGTCACCCATAGTCGTCATGCTGCTGCTGGATGGGTATATCCTTGACACGGGATTGTCTAAATGGGAGTTCGAACTACAAGAAGTTGATCCAGTACCAAATCGAACTGTGTTTTGGATTTCTTCTTCAGGGCTATATGCTGCTGTCGAATTTTTTATCTCACCCACAGGCCCGACAGACTTCTATTTCACTCTGGACCCCCTTCCCGCAAGACATACAAGGTGCAGTGATTTTGCTGCCTTTGTGAATTTTGGCTAGGTGGACTTCGCAGTACTTTAGATAGCAGCTTTTCTCGCAGATCCCTAGCTCACCCACTTTCAACTACGCATATTTATTATGATCCTTCGTGTCGCAGTTCAATCACCACAGGCATACACACAGCAACACATGTCTCTAACTGGAGAGCCCGGCGCGGCAAGGGCGGTGAGCCGTCCCTGGGGGCAATTATTGTACGCACATAAACAATCACCAGTTATCCCTGAATGTAGACACCTGTTCGCATACACAAACAATCGCCAATTATTTATGTAGCCGGACACCATATGGCTTGATGTGCAACAGAAATTAGGCACAACAGGGGCTGGGTGTTCGTTGGGTCGTGGGGAGGCTCCCAATAAAAAGTCCTCCCTACTGCTGAACCTGCATCTTAAAGGTTCACCATGCTTTAAAAGATGACATCATTAGTGTTCAAGGCATGTCCTTGTCCTAAAACAGGCCACCTACATAAAAATAGCCTCCAAACCTGCATGGTTTTACTCACTAGGTGCTTGCATGTAAAGGGAAGATTTTGGTAAATTTAAAATATTATGACGTCACCGGGAATGTTATTCATTTATCACTGACATTAAGGGTAGGGAACTAAATTAAGGCAAATTAACTTTCCTGAACAACTGTACTCAACACATACACACACACACGCGTGTAGTTTAAACAGGTGTGTGTAGTTTAAACAGGCCTTGTACATATCAACATGATGTGAACATCCAGCAAATGTATGAATATCCATGTGGCCTGTGCCACCCAACTGCACTAATCCTAATACATGTATAAGTGTTTCAAGTTCATCCCTGTTTGAAATACTGTCAATGAAGTTTACACATCACAGTGACCACACATTCATTTTCACCTTGCTCTCCTTGGGAATTGTAATTACAAGTACATGTACTAGTAAATATAATTATAAACCTACAAAATTGTGTTGTCTTTGACAAAGTAAAGTAACTAGTACCTTTCCACAAGATAAAGTCTACTGGATAATATATGCACTATGTCTGGCCGCATGGTCAGAGGAGTGAGCCTGTCCGACAGACTTAGCTACGCAGTCCGTGTTATCTCATAGGCAATGACCAATAATAATGCAGTAAATCGTTGATATCCGCAAAAACAAAAAAAAATGTTATACTAAACATTGTAATAGAAATGTCACAAATTTTCTGAAAATTTACCTATCCGATTCTCGCATATCTGATAAGAAATGAAAGAGTTATGATTGAGTTTAATTATATCTCAACCCAAATACCCATTGGTTTGTCACTGCAGTGTATGTAGCCTTGTACAAAGATCACTTGTCCGCTACTCTATTGTATATACCCAATCGGCATCCGGGCTGTTTAGTCCATTAGCTTTTGTCCTAGCTCCGAAAGCAGACAGGAGTAGAAAGAACGAATCATGTGCGATTTGTACCAATTCGTGTATATCTGAATGTTTGAGGCTAACTGAGTCAGATTGAGTTGGAGGGTAAAATTGAAAGTGCCTTCTTATAATGATAACATGTGTATATTTTAAAACTGTGCATATATACGGTTATGGCATATTTAACTGGAAATATATTTTCAGGAGTGTCAGCTTTTTTAACAGTGCCCTTGAAGGGTTATAAGAAATAGTAAATAAGCATTTGGCAGAGATACATTGTGAAATTTTATTTATACATGTGGATAATCTGACTTAAAACTACAACTTTGCGAGAAAAGCAAAACTCACTTATACAGTGAGAAATTAATTACAACACAACAGTGTTATAATTAAATGAAAAAAATTTAAAAAAAAAAAAAGAAATGAAAAAAATTCAAGACTGAGTGCATCGGACTATATGGCCTGAGTGGCTGTACTGGATGCTGTGAATAGACACCACCTGTTTTGATTATATATACTACAGCACACTCAGAAAAAAAAAACACTTCTTGAAGGCCTACATGCCAGTAGCATCAATGCAGTGGTGTAAATATGAATGACATTTGTATCTGACAGTCTTGATAATCTTGCATATTTGAAATAAAACCCTTTTAGGCTCATTGTCTGGAGAGAGAACTGAGTCAGGTGTCGGCACCAACAAAAGTTAGCTCCCTTTTTTGTGCGGATACCAATCACTGGCCTGTGGGCGTGGTTATCTCTCCGAGGTCGATTGGTCAGTTTCACAGTTTTCTGTCTTTTCAGTCAGTTAGTGTATATGGGTGCCTTTTTTATTTCATTATGTGACATATAGAACCCAGGAATTTGTTCAGTGCTTATCATACTGAGGTCAAAGTTCAGGTTCACCGAAGGGTCACTCTGAGGCTAACATTCTTGTTTATGAGAAAACCATGAGAAAACGTTCTGAAACTTTGCTTGTCATCATGACACTAAGGTTACAAACTAAATTACTTCTCACAAAAGTTCGTCGAATGGTCAGGGTCATGCAGAAGTATAAACTATTTGATGAAAGATTTCCTTGTTCAAATTTTCTGTGATCTTTATCGCCACGATATGGCTGAGATATTGCTGATGTGGCGTTAAGCCATAATCATTCATTCATTCATTCTTTGATCTTTTTCCTCAGATAATGTATATGCATGTCTGTGGTATGATTTTTTATTTCATTATATGATTTATAGACCTTGAAGATTTCTTTTGCGCCTGTGATTATCATAGGCACAAGAGAAATGCAAATCCGTTGTGCCTTCTTGTAATGTGAAGAAGCATTTTTTCTTGCCCAACAGTTACTTGTAAAATTCGACCCTGTTGCGCTTCCGTGATAACCCCCGCATACATAAGCATACAGCTGTAAAACAATAAAGATTTGAAGGGAGAATGTGCAGGGGAATGATAATCATATCTGCAGACAGCAAAATAGTTAAATTGTTCTAGGCTTTTCAGACTAACTTTGTATAGGATGTGTAGGTAGAAACTGAAATTGAACGTCTTTACGTGGACTGTGTAGCATGCTCTAGCAGTACAATGACCCAGGAGCCTGTGACAAACCACAGAAAGCAAATTTCTTCACAAATTTTAGAAATCATGGTGCCGTATGTATATTTAATACTTCATACATAACTCATCCGCGCCTTAAATATGAAGGCAGATATCAAATTATATATATAATGTATTTTACATAAAGATTAGAACAAAACAGTACATTTTAAAGGCAAATAAAGGTCCGAAACTGAAGCTCTTTTTTCAGCTGTACTGGTCGAAGACTAGAAGAGGTTATGTATGAGCAAATTGTCCGGTCCGGCTTCCATCCGTTCATCTATCTGTCAAGGTTCATTATCAATATGGTCCATAAAATCCACCATACATTCAAAACATTTGACCGTGTTCACTTTGGTGAAAAAAGATCTCAAAAATTCAGTGAAGGTATTTTCAGACAAAGTTTTTCATGGCCTTTTCACTCACCCTAAGTTCATTTTTATGAGGTCTTTCTCTTCAAAGAGAGAACTTTTTTTGTCCAGAGATTCGACTCATGCATGACTTCGACCTATGGACTGATATTTGTCTAAAGTCATTCAGTGCAAGCTTTAGTGAAGAAACGACATGTGAAAATATGTGAAAGACATGTTTCCTTAGAAACATGGTAGCAGGGCTATCAACCCATGAATAAACTTACTGTGACCTTCACATTTGACCTCCTTGTCGTCCACGTGAAGAAATTTCATCAGGTATATATGTTGCATTTATGAGGTATGACATCATCAGATTACTTCAGACTGCCAACCAATTCCAAAAGCAAAACGCGACAGTTGAGGGGACTGATTAGCGACTCTCTCTGAGCAGTGATGACCCTGAGCAGGGCCTAGCTGTGCTTTACTTCTCATATCAGCTGTGACCTAAATTTTAACCTCATGGAGCCAAAAGCTATCGATAAAACTCCCAATATTTTGGACAACATATGGCTGGTACTAATTCAAGAAAAGTCATGGTCAATAATGCTTTTCATTGTGATAAATGCGTTATACCAGCATGCTGTGATATACAGGCCTCATGTTTGGTACAAAAGATAAACATTTCCAACTGCCATTCAGGCTCGTGAAAATATCAATCCTCTATAAATCTTCTGACGACATATCAGGCCGCATACCCAAACAACAGGGTGGTGTAACTTATAATATTTCCCGTTTATAAATGGCTAACGAATTAAAAAAAGCAGGTGAAATTTCCACTCACTGAATCCATGGTCTCCTGATCCAACTTGCAGTTAACATCCAGCATATAAACATCTTTTAATGGTAACATTGCATCCTCAACCACCTTGTCTTTCATGTCCAGAGCACCCTAAAAATTAGAAGATAAAGCCCATAATACAACAGGCTCATATTGCATGAATAAATTGTAACTGCAAGCCTGTGGATTTCACCGGAAGGATTGTTGACAAAATGTGATGACAAAATCAGGCATTTTAAGGCATTCAAACAACTAAAAACAGCTTACCCCTAATTCTTCAACCTTTTCAACCACCTCTTCAACAAACATTTTCAAACATTCTGACAGAAGTATGGGATGTAGAGAAATAATTTGCACAGTTTTATGAAGCTCTCTTCTTTAATCACACAGAAAAATCATTTTCAGCATCAAGGATGAAGATTTACAGCATGTATCAGACTTACAATTGTGTCTGTGACTATTACAGTTACTCATTTTGTATGATTCTGAGATTTCCATTGGTCTTAAAAAGGTGGTTGAAGTTACGTTATGATATCCTGATATCCTGCTGGAAAAATATAAGTTTCAGCACCAAAAATACCTTGTAGCATTTAAAGATTTTTTTTTGTCTCTAAAAATGCACTTTTTGCACAAATTTTGGGGTCAAATATAGTAAAAAATGATTATTTAAATGGCAAGGTGCAGAGGTTCACCCCTTCCCACACCCTTCATGTTCTTTACATGTAAGCTGTTACCGAAATTATGAGGTGAGGCTTGAAGATAGCCATGCTTAAAGCTAATTGTAACCATCCAACACAAAACTTAGAAATTGATTGTAATAACACACGACGTCATTTATGAAAAGTTTGCCAGAAATCTGAGTAACAAGGTTTGGTGATAGAGGGCTTACTACGGCAGTTTTAAAGAAAGAATAAATGATCACGATTCCATATCGGCACTATTTGCTGCCATGTCGCCCGTGAAAGCATGTTGAAACCAGATGAGACATCTATTGGTGTGTGATGAAGAGAATGTCAAAAATCAAATCAAATAAACAGATATTTTGAAAACGATCTAAAAAAAATTCAAATTTCACATAAAATGCCAAGAGCACTCTAATATACTTTAAAAATATTAACATATGAACTTGTACGGTGAACTCTCTCAACACGGACACCTTAATTAGCCGACATCTTGTCACAGCCGATAACATCTCGTGATCCCTTTTCTGCGCCATTTGACAGTAATGTTAATTGCCTTCAATAAACTGACTTTTGTCTATTCTGAACACCGACAGTGGTTTGAGGTACAAACATTTCCAGTGAGGGTTAATCTGTCTTGTCTAATCTGACACAGCGTGTCACACGACGTCCGACAGAGTCGAAGTCTGGCTTCAACTTGCGTGCTTGCCAGCTGACTGAAGATCAGTGGGAAGGGAGATAATCTGCTTATGTGAACTCTGCCCACTACAGCATGTGGTGATCTCCTGCTTTAATACTGTACCATACCTGCTGCGCAGATCAGAGTTTAGTCACTCTGTAAGTGAAAGATGAGTCTGACACTGAGTAGCTCAGTGACTGAATAAAAATGCCTCAAAGAACAATTGGCGTCACAATGTCCCCTGCTATTGCCCTGGCAACATCCGACCATGGCCAGTAGACCAGCGAATCCTCGCCATGTGGAAATGAACTTGAGTGATAAAGTTCAACTTATTCAATCTTACGAAACATTCTTTAAGCCCACACAAACTTAATTAGCTCACAAGTTTTCAGTTGGCCATTCCACTGTGAGTGACATCCTAAAAAGAAAAGTTTTATTTGAACGAATACGACATCACCACGGAGGACGTCATAGACATCGACCAGACAACCGACGCTGAGGCTACTTTTGGGCCAGAGTGCGAGGCTGAACTGCTGACGAATGCAACAGATGATACAACACAGAAAGATTTTGAGGAGGATCCCGTCAATGGAACAATGGGGGCTGAGATGGGTTACTCTGAAGTCTTAGCAAATTTACAAATGCTTTCTGGCTTTTTTCTGCATCAATCCAAATCATGAGCTCCATCACCGACGAGATGATAGTATGCCAGTGCATGAAGAAGCAACAATCTACCCTCGATCGATTTTTTGTAAAGTAATTCTGCGTATGTACTAAAGTAAGGTACAGATCAGTCTCTTTCCACAGTTTGTTGGTATGCATCACTGCGCTCTATAACAAGTTTAATTCAATTATATGTACGTACAGTACACAACAACATGTGTACTGTACGTACACTGCCCATGTTCTGTCCCGAGTACAGTTGATTTACACAGAGTTTACTGTATAACAACTCTTATTTTAAGAATTGGCCTAATCATTAAATAACAGTTTCCGCACTAATGGTGTTAAATATAAAGCAATTTGAGAGTGTCTTTTTTCCTGTCTCACCTTAATGATAAGAACCTCGTCCACAGTAAGGTGATCTGGGTCACTCTGTGTGGCATCGTCCGTGACGACAGCGCTCTCCAAAGGACCATGTAGGTCCACCAACACCTTCAGCTGGGCGCGGCGGTAAAACGTGTCATGGTCCTTCCCCAACAGACAGTCAAGCAGCTTTGACAGGGGCCAGGCAATCACAAACAGAATGCCCATCAATATATACACAAACCTACAATCCCAAATGAAAAAGAAATGAGAAACTTACACCAGTCCTACAGTAGTGATATCTTACATGTACCATTCAAAAATTCACAAGGGCCCTCCATGGCTGAGGGGGATACCGTGCTATCATCATGACAGCATTTGTGATGACAGTCCTATGGCCATGCTTGAATTGACTGTCTTTTCCATAGACATATTACCTTTCATTGCCCATAAATTTCATCTGTATTAACAGGAGCTTATACTTGCATCTAGAAAAACATTTTAAGTTCTAAACCTAAATCGAAGTAGCTGCTGATATTGTCCTGATTAAATGCTACTTTTTTAACAAGCCATACAAGGCCGTCATATTTGAGGCGTGCTCTCACACTCCCACACCTGGTCACCTCTGATACAAAATCCAGAGGTGTGGGGAGTGTGAATCTAGGTTTGCAAATCTCATTCCTGGTCTTCTGCAAGGGATGTGATAATCACACTCCTGGTCTTCTGCAAGGGATGTGATAATCACACTCCTGGTCTTCTGCAAGGGATGTGATAATCACACTCCTGGTCTTCTGCAAGGGATGTGATAATCTCACTCCTGGTCTTCTGCAAGGGATGTGATAATCTCACTCCTGGTCTTCTGCAAGGGATGTGATAATCACACTCCTGGTCTTCTGCAAGGGATGTGATAATCTCACTCCTGGTCTTCTGCAAGGGATGTGATAATCTCACTCCTGGTCTTCTGCAAGGGATGTGATAATCTCACTCCTGGTCTTCTGCAAGGGATGTGATAATCTCACTCCTGGTCTTCTGCAAGGGATGTGATAATCTCACTCCTGGTCTTCTGCAAGGGATGTGATAATCACACTCCTGGTCTTCTGCAAGGGATGTGATAATCACACTTCTGCTCAAAAACAAAAGCCTGCATACATTTTTTCACGGAACTGTGACTCAGAATGAATGAATCAAACAATGGTTGTGGCTAAATGCCACAGCTATTTGTGGTGCAATGTTATTTGTGGTGATGTAGGAAGTGTGGGGTTTCGTAACGCGGCATTTGACAACAAGTTTACATTCAAATATACATGTATAGTATCACTTACGGTGTAAGGGTCGCTCCAATAGCCAATCCAAACCGAGTGCAAAGTGCCTGGGGAAACACCCTGCAACAAGGAAGCACATTTCCAATAAATTCAAGTCAGAGCAGTGCCATTTATAACATATTTCCCCATGTAAAGAAGGTAACTGACAGTAATACATGTATGGGCATGTAGAAACAAGGTAAGAAAGTTGTAGTAATAATTAACACGTCAAAAACATGACATAAGTTGTGAAATTTCCTCTGTACGCAGTAGAACAGACCAGCCCTAGAAATTGAGACTGAAAAACTAATCACCCACAGGTGAAATTCTGACATAAGTTAACAATTATAACACAAACCTTTAAATCTAAATACAGTTTTATTACACGGCATGATATATGCAGAAGTTCTAGGAAGCCTTTTAGAGTAGCATGTCACTATTCATGCATGTCAGTTTCTCTTGATCACATCATGCCTTCCCGTAAACACACGAGGTCCTGACTGTAATGTAATGTGATGCCTCATGATCTACATGATGTACCCTATGTCTTCCCTTTTTCGGGACACCTGGTCTGCCTTTTTCAGCAAATGTACGTAACAATGTAACAGGAATACCAAGTTTCATTTTTCTCCCTTGATTGGTCCATCTAAAGTCTAATTACCACCATATTCACATTTTTACTTTTTCAGAACAGCTGGGAAGGATGTATAATATATGTCATATTTTGCTTTCAGTAGAGCTAATATCTGTCTCAGTGATCAGTAGAATTAGCACTGTGGTAATAGAGGGCCAGGCCTGAGCAAATGAAGACCTGCTCCAGTTCTTAGAGAACTGTACTGTGCCTGGTTTCATGATACATACTGGCATTTATAGCCAAGTTCACTTCCTATCTCTACAACACACGTTGTCATGGCAGTCAAGGGCTTACTTAGCTATGTGCCTTCAGAAAACTGAGGCCTGACCTACATTGATGTGTACATTGAACGTTTTGGTTTTATATGAATGAAGTAAGCCTTATGTAACAGACATGACAACTTGGCTCAGTATGTTACTGTACAACATTCATATATATATATATTACATATATATATATATATATAGGTGTATATATAAGGTGTTTAAAATATACAACTGTTTGGTTGTTACCATTTGATAAAAATTTGAAAATTATCCAAATATCCTGCTAAATAACTTAAAGGGCAAGACCAAGGATTTTTGACTTCGTTTCAGTCGTTTCTAGATCCTCTTTCATAAACATAACAGACAGAGGTGTGCTGTTATCTATTTGCCAAATACATTTGCATCCGTTATATCAGAGGCTTTTTCCCAACGCTTAAGTGCAACATGTCGTGCATATGTAGTTGATTCCTGTTTATGAATCTGCATGTTAAAGTCACACCTTCCTGCGGACAAACGCCGTATTCGCAGGCCTATAACCTTAGCCTATGTATGCCTTCAATGTAGCATTAGAACAGCAGATTTTGTTTTGCTTTGCAGAAGCCCTCTATATGGTGTTTTTCAACATACTAGATGAAAGCACACTTTTTTGGCATAATATAGCTTTAAGGGCAGGAACTCACCTGTATAAATGCGTATTAGTAATTTTAACATTCATTATTTCAACAAAATATGACCAACTTTGACAAATCATATGATGTCTGACGATCGCACTTGCCTGTCTTCAATTAAATCACACACAACCCTTGGAACATGTACTCAATGATGGTCAGGTTAAATAATAATAATAATTAAATCTAAATCAACTACACTACGATACAACTTATTTTTTTTATCAGTGATGGAATTTCTGTCTATATCTAAATTATATCTTGAGTCTGGTATTGCACTGGTGTGAGACTTCTGGGTCATTATGCTGCGTTAGCGTTCAAACCATCTGAGCCACTTGGAAGGAACTCAGTCTGCCTACAGTTGGTTTCACAGTGATATATGTATAATATAATATAATATATTTATATGGATATAAATAAATGTATACAGATTCTTTAATATCAGTGTGCGCAATGATGATCAAAAAAAAAACAAAACAAACCAACAAAAACCCCTACTCTCCAAATAGAAGAACAGCACTGACAGAGACACAGATTGCCGTTATGGGGTCGGAGATACGGTCCAGGAAGATAGGCATAGCTTCAACTGCAGCAGCATTGGCCAGTAGCAGAGTGACCAGCAGTAGATGATGTCTTTGTACGACTGGCAGGATTCTGGAGGCATACTTCTTCTCTTTAGGTGATCCTCCTTCCTTGAGGATCTTCAGGCTCATCATATCCAGGGAAAGCAGACCCATAGTGAGGCCAGACACTAGCCCTAAACAAATTAGTCATGCTGATAATTGCAATCCCAAAGAAAGGCAAAAAACCTATATGCACGTGTACATTTAAAGGGGATGTGCGTAATCAAATTCCTAGCTATGGAAATCACTGGCCAAGCTACAGGTTCATGTAATGTGTGAGAAAGTTAGACCCTAATGAACTGGAGCACTTTAATGCGAAAATCTTTTACAAACAGCAATTAATAACGCGTACCCTAGAGAAGACTGAAAAACGACCCAAAAAAAAAAAAAAACTCGTCAAACATATTAAGATGTCAACATTAACAGGGTGTTGGTGCATCTACTTACAACACACATAGAGTTACACAAACCAAGCAGTACATTTCTGTATGTACATGTATTTTAAAAACTGGCTGTGATTTCTCCAGTGGCCTTCTGAAGATCCCATTTTTGTCTAGCAAGAAAGGAAAGGTTGTGTCTGAATTGTACATATTGGAGAAAATTCTGCAGTTGTTTCATTCTTTTAGCCACATGTGTGGTATTGCACAACTATGCAAATAGTATCTACCTGAAGTGATTATGAATAAATTGACCACAAGTACATGCTAGACAGCATCTTCAGTTTTGAATTAAATGTACTGCAAAATGTTACTACACTTATATCAACAACTGTCGCTTTTCTGTTGCTTCCACTAACATGAAGAAGTTAACATATCGTTTGGATGTGTACCTACCCTATTTCGGCTAAACTTTAGTCTACAACAATTCACTTTCAGACGTGCATAAAGGCCTTAACAAAATACTTTCTATGTCAATACTAAAGTTTTTCTCATAAAAAATAACCAAACTTCATATTTATTAAAAAAAAATAATAATAATAACTCTTACATGGCCCAATAAAATGGATGAATCAATCAGTGTCAATAAAACTGTGTAACTTGAAAAAAGAAAAAATGTATAGAGGATATGGCACGGTGAAGGCTGAATACCATGAATATTGTTCGATTGACAGGTCGAAATGATAACGCACAAAACGTGAAGCGTCGAGTGGGTTATGATTTCTACCTCTCACGACAACAATATTTATGGTATTCAGCCTTCAATGTGCACCATTCTATTTATTATTTATATCCTAACAGTTTGATGATTTTGTGCAATTTAAAGAGTTTTTGACATTTTTTCCAGCCACCGGCTGTCACAGACATGCCTACAGCATGATGTCGTGCACATGACATGTTACATGACGTCGTGTATCCTTGCGTCTTCTTGAGAATGTAGCAGTTGACTAAACTTGCATTAGGACGTCATTCCACCGAGGTCAGATTGGAACTTAATAAACAAAATATTTCTTTTTTCACGTTCATGTCTCTGGGTATGAAATATCAAAAAGTAGTCTTCCAATCAAAATGTGATATTTCACTGCAGTGAAAATAACATTCTTATCAGTGAAGGAAATACTGGAATTTCATGGATGTATTAATAATAAATAAATTAACATTACAACAACATATATACTAAATAAGCTTACCAGCCAACAAGACCAAAGCCACATATATCCCCAGATAAATCCAGAACCATTCATCATGGTAGTTCAGTCTCGGCTCTGGGTGGACATACAGGGTTCCGTTGCATAGGATACTCTCCTCCCCAACAACTGTACAGTTCAGTGTCTCCTTAATGTTCATACTCATCATGTAGTGAGTTCAGAGTGACCAACACATCAAGCTGACATATTGTACAGGCTGTGCTTCTAGGCCTGCATCAAACAGCACATGTTTCGCAACTTCAAGTCTGTTGCTTGTCTTCTCATTTCAACTGTAAAAAAAAAAAAGAAAAAAAAAATGAACATACTGAATTTTCTAGATACAGGAAGTGATCTAAAACTGTGTTAAAAATGTGATAAACAAAGACATTTCCTGACAATAAGCCTCTCTTGAGATCACGCCGGTTTTGGACACGAGACAGGGTGGGGGCTCTCCTGCCCATGCAACAATAACAACAACATTTTTAACCTCCGTGAAATCATAGTATTTTGCGAGAGCCTCTACCCTGTCTCGACCAAAACCTGAGTGATCTTGAGAGACCTCTGCAATGCCGATTCAGCTCATGAAATAAGCATGCTTTGGTCAGCAACCAGATTACACATAATCATCATAAGTATTTCACAGGTGACAAAAATTTCAACATAAATCTTAACGTCTGTCAGGAAAATTTATGTCTGAAGAGACAGTCTCTAGAAGTTTACATACATATCTCTTAGGTATATACACAGTGTGGTTAGCTGGAGTGTAGTCTGCTGGTCAGTTGTACATGTAGTTAGACATAAGGGGTGTGGGGCCTTCCCAATATGGCTGTGACCTGATTTGGAAAATTTCCCAGAGACTGATAAAAGTGCTTTAGTCAAGCTAGTCCCACACATCCTATGTTAAAAACTATTAAAGACCTCTCAGAACATTATGTTTTTGTACTACACAGCCAGTACCACAGGTACACATGTTAGGTCTGGTCAGTTTCATACATGTTGGTGGAAAAATAAGTTATGGTACATATGGGTGTGTCACGTACACACTCTTCCATAGCCAAGGTATGTAGAGCCAATGTAATAACAGGGATCATGGTCAGATAAGGAAACCAAGAATTTAAGTTTGTAACCATAAAAGAAATATTACTGAGATATTATCCTATAGAAGTTTTCCAGCATGATTAGCAGAAAACAGGCAACATTCCCATCGATCCCATATCGATTTACGGATACTTTGCAGTCAGATGTTTTTCCTACAAGCAGTCACCTGAGAAAATTCTGGAAAACACACATGTTGTTATTATATAATGCTTACGTTAATTTCACTCTGATTTACCACTCTACACATATATCCACATAATATATTCTGCAAATCAGAAGAAAATGGACTGACAGGCACAAACATATTAAATAAAATTACCAGTGAGCACTGTACATTTTTAGCTTTCCTTTTTTCACATACTTGCTCACAGAGAGCAACAGAACTATATCACAAGTACACTAGTTCAAGCAGATGGCCGTTGGGTCTCATTTTAAAATTCTGACATTTTTGCCATGAATGTCAGAATTTTAAAACACCGGTAACACACTGAGTCCATCTTGATGAGATTAAATATACATAAAATCTATGAGCAAGCAAATGTTCAATCTGGTTCTGGAACCACGATGATGACACCATACATACAATCCTGGAATTATGAATAATGCCATTACACCATTACTCCTGGGCCCTTTTTAACCGTGGGCAGACTGTTAGGGGGTTACGCAGTGACCAGTCTACGACATGTATGATCTGACAGTCACCTGTCAGGCACGAAAATGGCTGAAAAACAGCACATTCAAACCCCGTTTGCACATGCACAAAGTACACCTTACCTACTCTGATAGAAGAGACAGGCTTGTCCGCTTGGAGCACGAGAGAAACAGACGCTGCCAGACGTGAACACTGACAGACAGTTTTTCGCTGTTAAACATGCCTGAGCGGCGAGCTACCGGTATTGTGAAGTCACCTTGATACTTCCGTCGGCCTACTTCCGGGACAAAGCGAAGTTCTCTGTACCTGTTTGGTGGTGGTGATGGTGGTGGGGGTAGGGGGTCTAGTAGCTTATAGTGGTGATGATCCATAAAAATCACTGACATTTCAGGTGGGCCCAAGATCGCTGTATCAATCTGTACCTGCACATGTTCATTCACTCTCCGTCATGTTTCGGAGAGATGTCTGCCGGCTGTCCGTTGGCTTGTAATGTTCAGGTGCATTGCACACAACCCCTCCCTCTCCCTGCCTGTCAACATAGCGGCCTATCAAAAATTTACGGACAAAATTCTGACAAATGTGTATTTTATAATAGGTGCAAAAACAATATACAAATTTATAGTTTACCACCTACCAATGTGCTGCAGTATTATCCAATTATACGCATTTACATAATCACTTGGCAACCTTCAGTTCCGATCTGTGTTTTACAAACAAACATGTCGCCCAACAAGCGACGGGTCTGTCCGGCTTTGCTCCAGGCAGTCATATACTGTAAGTAACTCAACACCATACCCTGGTAACATTTTTCAAAGTGCCAAGACTACTTCTACAGTTGCCTAAGTTGTGGAACAAACTGGTATGGGGTGTAAAAAGTCAAAAACTGCCCTCAGTGACAAATGGATGCAGTCGTTTGTACGGGCTGTCAGCTGGTATAAATAACTGTCAGGATAACGATTCCTGTGTCTTTATAATTAAATGCTTTTTAATATTTATTGTTTAATGCAAAATGTTGATGTCAAGTACATCATGCATGAAGGCGTATACAATTATGGTTCATTTTGCTGGGACGAACTGTCACACGCACATAGTGTATAAGCTACACGTATGATATCAATAATAGCGATGTAATTCAAAGTCTTTTTTTTTTTTTTACAAGGGTGCAGACAATGATAGGAAAGCTCCCAGTTTCATTTATAAGAGCTGTAGCATTACCTACATTGCTGAATAAACTATAAAGGCAATAAAGGTCTTTCTGGAACCAGTGACCCGATATAAATTTTTAAAATATAAATAAAAGTAAATGCGAACAATAAGGCCGTCTGTCAATCAACACTCGTTCAAATATTACACTATGGTTAAAGGTACACCTACGGCATGGGAATAAATCGTTTATTTCACAAATAACTATATACCGAGGCGAAGCAAAAATATTAGACTGTAAATGTTTTATTGTCATTTCTTTGCAGATTGCATTCTCCGACAAGATGTTAGGTGCATTGCGGCAGTATGTTCAAACAAGTTGAACATGCTACATCACTATCGAGACTTACGAGGATCACTGAGAGTTATGCAGATCATAAGGGGATGTTAACTGCACGCACACCTTAGACAAAAACAAGGTAGATACAAAGCAAATAATCTGTTCCTTCATTCCAGGAGGGAAACTTATAACAATGTATTTCAGTGTCAGTGTTTTATGAAACGCAAAAGTGCAAAAAATTCAATGATAGATTTGTTAGGTCATGTAATTTTGGAATTTTACTTGTCAGAATGTAAAATCATGCAAGTTAAACCAAGGCAGTTACTCTTTCTTGCAAAACAAAGTTGAAAATGTGCTCTCCAACAACTTCCAAGTTACCATTCAAGAAACCATGCATGTCATAATTCCAGACGCACATGACTATCCATACATGACGTTCGTTACCTCATGAGCTGATAGCATCATGCTTTGGAAGGGGAAAGGACATGCAGTTAGCATTTTAATTTAGAATGATTAGAACAGACCGTCTGAAAGTGACGCCATATACCCTAACTATGAGGTCATGTGTACAGAATACCAAACTTGAACTTACCTTGGATGAGATTTGTTCCTTGGCATGAAGTATTTGTTTTAGAAACAGTTGTGTCTTTCTGAGAAATGCGTTCTTGCATCGTATATTAAATACGTGCTAAAATAAAAAGAGTCAATCTATTGGTGTGTTTGTCTAAATTTTTTTACGACAAAAACTCTACCAAATTTAAAGCAAAATTCATGTCTGTTGTTAATATTTCTTGCTTTGTATTTTTTCCCCCTGGTATTCCATAGCCACTATATAGAATATATATACTTGGTTCATGCCTCAGTATCTGTCCATAAATGGTTGATTTAAGATAGAAATTAGGAATGATTGTGTTTTTGTGTCGCACATGTTGGCCTGAAGTGTCACTGAACCGCACAGGGTCTTTGAGCATCTAGCTTGTCTGATATACATGAGTTTAAGTGAGGAATCCACCTGAGGCACACAGGGACATGAGCCAAGAAGGAATTGTCTGTGATGGAAACTTTCCTGCATGGTAAGTGTTCTTGAGATGTTTATATAACTCAAACACATGAGGTGTAACACAAGGTGTCTTTTTAGCTCGCATGTACTAAGTACAGGCGTAGCTTATGTCGTCCCCTGAGCAACGGCACTGGCGTTCAATAACAGGGAAAGCAATGTTAAACAAAATGTTAGGGACGATATCTTAAAAAGTACTGCATGCATTCATATCAGGGTTAGCACAAAAAAACAAATGGGATATTCCATTGTTTATTCTGTGTGTGCATATTAAATGCTGTAAATTACTGAATTCCAGACTTAGTTTGCTCTGTGTATTTGTACTGTGTGAAACAAAATGTATGTGGTGGTATCTGAAAAAATTCTGCTTATAATGAGTTCATGGTTTGCACACGTGTAGAGCACTATAACACAAGGGGGATATTCCTTCATGGAGTCTGCTTGCGCATATTAAAGACCATAAATTACTGAATTCCTCACTTATTGTATACTGTGTAGCACAACCAGTGTTAAATAAAATGTTAGTAGTGGTATGTTAAAAAATGCTGCATGTATTGAGCTCAGGATTTGCACATAATAAATGCACAGTAACACATGGGGGATGTTCATATCACTCATGCCCTATGTTCACATTAATTATCATACATTACAAATTTCACCCTAGACGCCCAGGAACAGGGAAAGCATTGTTCAACAAAATATGTCTGTCAGTAACCTTCGGATGGTCATGGGTTTCCCCCAGTCTCTTCCTGGTTTCCTCCCACCATAATGCTGGCGGCCGTCGTATAACTGAAATATTCTTGAGTACAGCGTAAAACACCAATCAAGTAAATAAATAAATAAATTCAACAAAACATATCTCTGAAAACTACAGCATGTATTGAGCTCAGCCGTTGTTATGGGTTTTCTCTCAAAAATTACACTATTCACAAGTTTGTTATGCGTCTTCACAAGTATATTATTTTTACTTATGTACCTTATCAACATTTATTCGTTAGCCTCTCGTCTTTTTCATCCCCTACAGGCCAGCCTTGATAGCATATGTGAATTGTGTACAACAACATATCATTTCTACAACTAAATTATTCAATTTTACGCCATCTCGTGTAAGTTTTGTAAAATACATGCAATGCATTGTTAAGTATACTGAAATGCGTGGACAGGTATGCCTGCTCCTGTCAAACTGAATTCAATGTTAATTGCCGATAGAGACTAAAATATTGTGGTGTGATTTACATGGACCTTAAATTTTAAATAACTTTTACAGCGGATAATTATAGACTGCATAGATGGGTATTTGTTTTAGCCTGGATGATATTAAGTAGATGTATACAGTCCCCGATCTTCAACGGCATATAACACGCGGACGTTACATACTGGTTGAATACAGTATGGTAAAAAGAGAAAACAAATAAATAATCACACCACAGCTAAAGTGAGCCCTTGGAAACCTCATTTGCAAAATGAAACCACCAGTTAGAAATAAATCGCAGATAAAATAAAATAAATGCAGATGGCCGAAGATTCGATTCATTTGGTGTAAAAGGCCAATCTCATGATGAGTGATAAAATGTTTGGGGGTGGGGCGAGCGCATTTTGTTAAAAGTTTCTCGCGAAGTTAAACTTTCTGCTTTTCATACGTGTGTGAAGTTGGCTCGCAGTTCACAGTTAGCAGTTCGCAGTTCACATGGGTACAGTTTTATTCTAAGATCAAATATAACTGGAGATTATGCCTTAGCACACATGCGCTGAGATCTCATACTTGTTATACAAACACAATCTGGCAAGCCCTACCAAATGACGTCAAAAGTTTTGGCATTCAGCGTCAGATTACGTCACACTGAGCTGTTAACTGGACATTTAGACCGTCATTGCGCCTTAACAATTAATCGCAGAGATCTCATAACTGGTACACAAGCACAACTTGGAGCCATTTAAAACAACATCAAGCGTTTTGGCGTCGGACGTTAGGTTTTGTCACAATTGAATTGTTAACTGAACAGTTAACTGGACATTTCGACCGGCAATGCACCTTAACAAATAGCTGCAGAGATCTCATACTTGGTACGCAAACACAACTTGGCAATCCCTGCAAAATAAGGTGAAAACTTTTAGCCTCCGGCGTCATGTTACGCCACACTGAATTGTTAACCGAACTGTTAACTGAACATTTAGGCAATCGGATTCATGTGACATTCCTGTTCCGGCATGTGACGATGGCCTGATACTGGGAATTCTCTCTCTCCTGGGCCGTCTTCCAAAGGTCCATTTAGCAGTGGTAGACGTCGCAGTCATCAATCGACAGTATCACTGCATCAGAAGCTCCTCTAGTCATCCGTTGATGACTACTACAACGCCATGGCGAAGAGGGGCGTCACATCCTCAACTGGCCAAGACCCAAGTAAGCTTGAGCTCATTGGCAGGCGTTTGCGGTTGAAAGCACATCCCGACCTCACGATTATCAACAATCGAGCAGGAAAGCCAAGATTCTAAACCATAGGCGGCCGGACCGGGGGGGGGGGGTGGCTGCGATCAGAGAAAATCCGGAGTTAACCGAATGGACGAGCGGGATCCAACGAACACGCTGATAGGATGTTGGGAGAGGCAGCTGCTGAAATCGATACTGGCGAGATTCACGACCTAAACGCGGTTGCGAAGAAGGCCGAAAGTGCAGTCCAGATTATGGAGACAAGCTTCACAGATAGCGCCATCGATGAGATCCTTGCCACGAGCACTGAACCCCCACTGCCTGCCCCCACTGCTGATGAGTTCTCCAGGCGCCGTATTGCTGAACTGCTACGTGACCTTCAGGATGAGAAAGCGGCCCGCCTTGATGCCGCTTCGGCCACCAGACGTGAGCTCTGCTCTCAGATCAACCGCATCCGGGATACCATCAACCGCATCCTTCACGAGGACACATCTCTTGCCGAACGTATACGCATCCTGTTCCCCGAGCAAGGCATCACAATCTCGTCGATGATCACTGCGATCGGCATTGCGATATCGGCATCGGTGTTACAGCTCACTGAGGGCTCTGCAGCGCCAGTGCCTCCTTCAACACCGCCTGAGCCAACCAACAAGGGCGGTCTGAAGGAGTTGGTAAAAAAGCAGGCGCTGGCCCTAAACTGGCTTCTAGCTATTTATTTATTTATTTGATTGGTGTTTTACGCCGTACTCAAGAATATTTCACTTACACGGCGACGGCCGGCATTATGGTGGGAGGAAACCGGACAGACCCAGTGGGAAACCCACGACTATCCGCAGGTTGCTGACAGACCTTCCCACGTACGGCCAGAGAGGAAGCCAGCATGAGCTGGGTTTGAACTCACAGCGACTGCATTGGTGAGAGGCTTCCGGTTATTGTGCTGCGTTAGTTCGCTAACTGACTGAGCCAGTTAACGTCATACGTTGCTTCACCATACCAGTTGTATGGTATTAAACGACTACAGAGGTTACTTTAACCCTACTGGGAGGAATTGCCCGGAGCGATCATCCTTGGCTGCGGGCATGTGTTTGTGGTTGTTGATATATGTATCACCCCCGTACATATAACTGGACACCAAAATAACAGGACGCTATTTACAATAGCGCAACATTTTAATACAAGTCCACAATGATCTAAAAAAGACAACAATTTTGTAGGAAATCGTCGAAGCGGCCCAAAACATGATTTTAATCTGTAAGTCACCATGGTAGAACAAATCTGCACCTACACAAAAGTGGGGAGTAAGATTTGCTGCCAAATCTTGCATAACAGATGTACTTATATGAATTTACATATACCTGCCCAATCAGATAATGTAGTTTGATCTGAATTCAGAATTGATTTGTACATGTAAGTGCAGGCTTCTTTATTTCTTTTGTTTCGCTTTTGTTTTTGTTACGTATAGGCCTACTTTTCTGTAAAGCCATTACAACACAGCACTTCCTTTTCCTTGTGTTGGTAGTGGTGGTAATAGATGATATGCCATTTTCCATTTCCCGGCGGGTGGATTTACTCACAGACAGTTCGAAGACGCCATCTGAATAACAAAGAATGCTGTCATAGTTGCGACTTGTCGCACGATTAAGCCCTTACGCTGTTCACATTGTAAATAACTTAGCGCATGGAGAGAGAGACACGGAGATCTGTGAGAAGACAAATTATATATTGGCCGGGTTGTTTTTTGTTCAAATTTATTTTCACTTAGTTTTTCAAGGTTAGACAATTATGTATGTATAACAGGACATATAACAGGACACCAAAATTATGTCCAGGTGGAAGCGAAAGTCTTTTAACACAGTCATAACTACAGCCACAAAAAAGATGATGAATACATGCATCACCAAAAAGTAATGATCAGCCCATCACCAAACCAGAGTCCCTGATGACAGTAGCTTTACTAGCTGGGACAAAATTATCATCGAGTCGACTACAAAATTATGTAGGCCTATGTATAAGGGACAATGCACAGTAAAAATTGAAAATTATTGCTTCGAAATATGTACATTGATTTCACTTGTGCCAGGTTTTGTTGTAAATTGGACCAAATTGTAACATTAATTAGTCGTTTTCAAAGAAATGTTAACATATGCTGGATGAACAGACAATCATCGAAATGGAAAATCGATACTACTAGTCGATTTATGCGGTACCTACCCAGACTTTGGTTTTTATTTTTTGTTTTGTTTTTGTTTTAGCCAAAACGGTTACTTTATTAACGTGTTGATTTTATTTTCTTCTAGGTCTACTCCTCCAGCTACAAGAATAAATCGGTAGCTGTATTATGCACCTTTGCGAAAGCTGTAGGCTTGCGTCCCTCGTTGCGCAAAGTCGGTCAATCAAGGCCATTTAGGGACTATGACTTTTTTATCCCGAGGTTACCATCTCCAGATGATTTGGAAGACAGTCCACGCACTACATGTACGTCGAAATTTGTCATTTATAGGAGAAGGATAGGTTGGACGCATAAACGTCAGAAAATTTTAGATAACATCCATTAGAGGGGAATTTCAATAGTTTTGCAGGGATGTCAAATCCGAGTTAATCAACAGCAGTCTTTGGTCACGTGACTAGTCAACTAGCGGTGAAAACAAAGAAAATTTAATTTTGTTGGGAAGAGTTAAGTCCCTTCGTACTGTAGCTCATCATAACTGTGGATGACCTACTTAGCAGATTTCCTTTTGTACCCATCGAATTTCGGAAAGGTAGGGCAGTTTTTAATTTAGGGTATTTTCGAACATAAGCAAAAACCACTTCGTTTGCCACAAATGTAAAACAAGAAATGCTGAGTAACACAACGTAAGGAGATTTTTGAAAATTCAAATTACGGAAGTTGGACGCGCCTACTGCTGTCAACCAAGCCTGCTTTGGCAGGGGAGATATCTACAAACTACGTTTTCGGGAAAACGTCTGCTGCGATTTGTGTCTTTAACGATCAGTTTTAGTGCTTAAATCTTGCTCCCGAACGGGTTGGAAAAAACTGATCACAGTGAATGATTTCCCTCTTATTTCCATTAATGTTCCTGAAACATTGACTTCACATTACATTCCCAATTCCAGATATCCGATATGACATTCTACAAAGATAAAACAACCACAAGATCTTTTAGGTGACCTAAAAATTCAAATTACGGAAGTGGGACGCGTCTACTTCTGTCAACCAAGCCTGCTTCGGCAGGGGAGGTATCTACAAACTACGTTTTCGGGAAAACGACTGCTGCTATTTGTGTCTTTAACGATCAGTTTTAGTACTTAACTCTTGCTCCCGAACGGGTTGGAAAAAACTGATCACAGTGAATGATTTCCCTCTTATTTCCATTAATGTTCCTGAAACATTGACTTCACATTACATTCCCAATTCCAGATATCCGACATAACATTCTACAAAGACAACACAACCACAAGATCTTTTAGGTGACTAGGGGTAATTTTATTGTATATAAATAAATTGACAACTGGTACAAAAATAATGTAAAAATGCAAATGAAAGTACAGACATGAAAAATAAACGATAAGATGTATATAAACTGAAGACATAAAATGCACAGGGCAGGTGAAATAAACGAAGTGTGGCACCCCTTCACTCCCTGAAAAAATGGAAATGTGAGAATGTTAAACCCACAGATACTTAAGTATACATGTATGTTGCACTGTCTTTAGTTCACGCAACCCTACAGTACCTACTCACGAATAAGGACTCTACTGAAATGTTTATATTGAGCTTTTTCTCCAGAAAGTCTTCCTACTAAGAGTGGCACTAAAGCTCTACTGTTCATGTCGAGTCTTCATTGTCCCACTTTTTGGTTTTGCTTCAGTATTCAGATAATGCAAAGAGAAGATGGACAAAGATGTCCTTCTGAAGTGTCATTATGGAAAGACGACAGACAGTTCATAGATATACAACATGCTAAGCTAGGCATATCCAAGGGTCGACCTCTCATACAGATTGAAGAAAACGTCACATAGTTTGCATGAACTTGCCGAAGAGATGAAACTACCACAGCATTATCATACAGCCCGCCGGGGTGACCGGGAGACTGAGATAGCGATTGGGTGCTGTATGGATGATTATGTTACAGAGGGTTCTGTTAAGTCTGAATATGCCCATGGATATGATGTCCGCAAGAAAGCACAGCCAGCCATTATGAGAATGATGTCATCTGGCTTGACGTATATAGTTTTCATCATGTGGAGATTGGATTTCTGTTTTTGGACAGAGTCCTGCCATGGAGCAAAACAGCCTGCATGTGTATTTGAGTCAAGAAAAAGTGATTTGGTAAGTGCTGCTTCCTGTGCAACTGTTACATGAACTATTTGAAAAGAGGTAAAGAAAAAATATATTGAATGCAATCACATGTTATTGTGCTTATACCAAGACTCTTTATTTTGTCAAAAGTATTGCACCAAACGCACATCTTGAGCACAGTTGGTGTGGGCTTAAACCCACCTTTGGACAGGGAATTTGTACCCTGTTCACACAAATATGCATGTATTACAAATGTGTACATATGTTTAAGTATGACAGATGAGTAACATTTTGCCATGGATATCCTGAAAAGAAAAGAAAACAGATATGCATTCCATATTTTCCTGCATGTTTGTCACTGATATCATTACATTGATTAAGATGACCTGGAGGTAAACAGAGAAATCAGTTTTCTAAGGTCGAGATCAACAAAAAATCAGCAGATACAGCACTTGTCGTCAATAGATGTACATATATGTACCAAGCAATAAAACTGGGGGTGGGGGGGGTGGGGGTGAATCTTTTTATCAAACTCAGGTTGAAAAATACTAAGCTCATTTTTTTTCACACACCAATTGAGTGTAATTCTTGTAAGTAACCAGAATAGTCGATTTATTTTGAATGAAGTCATTTATGAACTAAATTAACCCCTGTTTTTCATCTGGGTCATCCCCATGAGCAAGTGCCTAAACAATTCCTTGGCCTCAAAGCTCAGCTTCACTGTCTGTATGCTTTAAGTGGTATAAGGAATTTACTCCCTTTTACATACATGTATGTCCCATTTCTCTGAATGCATGACCTATAAACTGGTCACATCTTCTACCTCAGTAGACATCCAGTGATGTATCAAACTTTGAAAGGATCATTTCATCATGCATTTGGCATATTCTAAAACTCATTTATTCAGTTTACCCTGTCTTCCAATTAAATAGAGAAATTAAAATGAAAAGGAATGGCCCGGACTTAGATTTTGTCAGTGCCCTTCACATTTGTGCAGAGTATAGCTGTTTTAGTATACATGTATTGTTTCATTTTAATATTATCATTAAATGTGTAGTTTCTTTGCTCCAGAAATACACTGATGGAGTATCCTTGTTTTGTTTTTGTTTTTATTTTTTTTATTTATTCATTTTTTTTTGTCAGAATACATCAGGCAAACATTACCCCGGGGAAGAAACACAGTCTGAAAAAGATAGCCAGAATAAAAATTTGAAGAAAATAACAAAAAGTCCGAAGTCTTTTCATGATGAAGCTCATAAGTCTACTAAACTGCAAAAGTGGCAGTGGGAAAGAAGACAAGAGCAACATGAATCAAATGATTCAACATGTTCAAGGGTAGTCATGAAGAGAGGAAAGGCTAAACGTTACCTGCAAAAAGATGTGTACTTTGGAGACCCCAATGAGTCAAACGTGCTGCATCAGGATGATCTGCCGGAAGGTCCAGCGACCTTCATGGGCTCATTGATTCTGATGAGCTTGTCTCTTCTGTTCCTAATTTCTTCTCTATTAGTGTTGTGGGTGTCTTTAAAACAAATCGCGTGTTCATGTAAAGAAGGGAGTTTTTATGCACTTGACCTGAAAGTCAATGCAGAAAACGTGAAAAAATGCTTCGTATGGACTGTAATGATAGTAATTTCCATAACATTGTTACAAGTTTTCTTCTGTGTAACTAGACAAGACTTTTCCTCACTGTCAGTCAGGAAAGCTCTTTATAACACGCAACAAAAGCCATTTGATTCCACATTAGATTGGCCACAAAAGAGCAGTTCAGAAGTTTCAAAGAACTCCAATAAATGGTACCTGGATTGGTTTCCAAAGAGTGTAAAAAACTGCTTCACCAAAATTGTTGCCTACCCAGCTTCACAAGGAGGCTCTTTGGAACAGTATTTCAGTCAGAAATTCAGTGGCCTGACATTGTCAGAAAAAGAAGAAATGAAATATGAATGGCTCCGATTACAGTCGTTTCAGAATTGGCCAACTTGGGCCATTCCTTTTCCTTCAGTTTTGGCCAAGGCTGGATTCCGGTATACAAAAAGTGGTGACAGAGTCGCTTGCTTTTCATGCGAGGGAGTCGTGGAGGGCTGGCGACAAGATATGAAACCAATGGATGTTCACAGGGAAAAGTTTCCGCACTGTAAATTTGTTGCTGGGCGTGAAGAAAACATACCCATTCTTCCAATGGATAGCTCTGAGGTCTCTCCCGCAGTAAGTGGTATCCTGGGTCAGACAGGTGCATCCAGGCCAGCCCTCAACACTGAAAGATCGGCTCAACCTGTCTCAGAAAGCTCTCGCAACGATTCCGGCTTTCCCAGCACCAGAGACAGCATTACTGAAGGACCCACAGGTCCACTTGCAAGTGTCACTCAGGCCTCGACTGATCAGCGGGATAGTGGCTTTGCAGACCCTACCAGATCCTCAGAAGTTACCGAAGGAGTATCGGGCTCTTTCATAAACAGAATGAAGCATGAACATAATCGGTCTCTCACCTACCGTTCTTGGCCCGGCACGGATAACAACCAGCCTAAACTGCTGGCCAAAGCTGGGTTTTACTACACGGGCCTATATTACAAAGTGTGTTGTGCCTTCTGTGGTGGAATGCTGGATTACAGTGAACCAGAGCAAGAGCCGATGGATTACCACAGGGAACTTTTTCCCAGTTGCCCGTTTGTCCGTTCACCACACTCTGTAAATATCCCTGCATACCCCCCAGTGGCACCCGTGGGCCCCAACCCCCCGCCAGCAGTCCAGGCCGACCTGGCCATGCTGGGAATCATGTCCGACTCGCCAAAGCATCCAGAATTCACTTTGTTACAGGCAAGGATTGACTCTTTCAGAGGCTGGATGCCAGAACGTGAACAGAAGCCCTATGATCTTGCTGTTGCAGGTTTCATTTACGCTGGTAAGAGTCCTGAGTGAGGAAGAAACTATTTTTGTTTTCTTTTTTCACCTTTCTTAAAATACATGTACCTTTGTTGTCAGCCTCATACAAGAAAAGAAAGGTTTGCAAAAGTTAGTAGTGCAAAAAAGAGTCAGGCTTATTGGGCTTAAATGTAAGTGTTGTTGTTACCTAAATCAAGTGATGTAGTATCAGTTGGGCTGAAGATGCAAATCCAACTGTCACTAGATCCAATGACTTGGTGGTTAGAGTGTCTGTCTCAGGGTCAGGAGATCTGGGATCAATCCAAGGTAAGGTCATACTAAAGATTTTGAAAATGGTACTTGTTGTTGCCTCACTTAGTGCTCAGCACTGAGAGGCTAGAGCAAGGAAACATGACTTGTCAACACGTGTCAGGGGTCTTTGGCATGGTGTTTCCAGTGATGTCAGTATTTTGAAACATTTTATGTGTACATGTATACTGTCTAAGGGCTAGTCGTCATATGATTGAAAAATTGTTGAGTAGGATGTAAAACCCAAGCTTGTGTGCATACATACATACCTGTACGTACCAGATTCACTGTGTCTGGAGGTTTGTCAACAAAAAGGCTCTCTCTGTCCATAAGAGAGACTGTGGTCTCTGTGTGAAAATTTTTGAATCAAATAAATGAAAATAAATAGATGTCCTAATACATAACGTGTTATGTTCTCTAAATAAGATAATTTCTGTACATGGATTGTGCGTAATATTTCGGAAATGTTGTTGGTTTAGCTGTTGCCATTGTTCTGTCTAGATTGTATAAGATATCATCCCTAACCTGATGAATATGGAAAAAGTAAATGTTTTCACATGGTATGTGTTCATCTATATTTCGGTATATATTTATGTAATAAGGCACAGTTATGCTTAATATGCTTAATTTTCATTAAAATTTTGATGTGAACGTTAACAAACCTTTGTTTAATAACAGTACATAAAGTCATCAAATGTGTTCTCTTCTAGGCATGAGTGACTGCGTGAAATGTTTCCAGTGTGATGGAGGCCTGCGGAACTGGCTCCCAGGGGACATCCCCTGGGTAGAACATGCGCGCTGGTTCCCCCAGTGCTCACACGTCAAGCTGTGTAAAGGTCAGGACTTCATCGACACCATAGAGGAGATGTATCCCCGAAATGGCGTAAGTATTTTTGTACATACAGGATGTTCATCTGTTTGAATACAGGGGTCCTGTTCTGGCTGATGTGTCTGAAGCAGTGATTTTGCCCAAATCTGCGTAGTTCAGTTACTCACCAAATTAGCACACAAACCTGAAGCAAGTTCATGCCTGGCTGGCTGTGGCTTTAAGTCAGAAGGTTCTATACTTGGCAGATAGAGTTAGGTTAGTTCAGGCATAGTGTCTGGTGCAGGTCGAATGGTGGACTCTTTATTCCATCACCTACAGTAATGTAGACACCAATCACACAGTTATACAGGCCAGCAATCAATTACAAGCTGAAATGTTGATAGTTATATCACAAACCAATACATTGATCAAGCACAAGATCAACGAACATAAGTCAGTATTGGCTGTAACACATACTTCTTTATTCTGGCACAAAGACAGCGGCAGTCAAAGTGGATTTGCCGTATACTTCACTTTCACTGATGTATCGCCCATACATAACGTGTTCTGATGTTTTGTGGTGAGAGATGACAACTTTCAGAAACCCAACTCCCCATATTAAACCACGGTATTTTATCTATATATAACATCGAATCATCCATTTATTTACCACTTAATACAGTGGTATTCACGAAAGGATGTATTATTAGATGTTTAGCATTTGAGATGCTGTGTGTCATCTGCAAATACTGGGAAGGCTCCCATACTTGTACTCCAACTCCCATGGTCAGGTGACCTAAGTTAACCAAGCATGACATAGCTTTAGTGATGGGCCAGGTTTGGAGAACTAGTTTCCCCGACAAAAATGCAGAAAATTGTAACTATAGAACTATATATAACGAGAGCTTTTGTGCTTATGTGAGAGCGTTTTTATTGAACTTTGAAAAGCACCAAATATTTATATTGAATAAGGAAAACTGACAAAAAGGCCTCAAAGAATGGAACAGTTTGGGTTATGGCTATCCCCACTTCCACATCACGCAGTGCCAAGTTCAGACCAGAGTGAAAATTATTTCGATCAGCATGACCAAAGCTTTTTTGTGTACTTACAAGTATATTCTGAGAAGCATTATTTCCAAAGTAATAAAATACCATAAAAGCACATCATATTTACCTTGGGAAAGAAATATAAACACAGTGGAATATCCTGCTGCTCCCAACTCCAAGCACTGCGCTGGGAGCATAGGGAAATATCAAGCAAATATAGCCTGTAAAGCATTCCTTGCATACATCAAAAATTGCTCTCAACAAAATGCAAAAATTACACCCAGTAATTCAACTGGAACATTTTGCAACAATTCAGAACATACTAAAACAAGTGGTAACCTGAAAAATGAGCTGAGTACAGAACCATATATTAACGTACACTTGCTCATTGTAAACAAAGAAAATGGCCACCTCAGGTGAGGAGAGAGTGAAGCCTGCACTGACTTTACGCTTTTACACATGATATACAAGGTGTCAAGTCCTATAGAAGAGGACTAAAGAAGTCACTTTAGTTCTGGGGAAGCCTTAGAATATTATCCTTCAATGCACTGTGGAATAAACTAAACATAGACAAGCTGAATAGCTTGTTACAATCCCACACGTGAAATGTACAGTACAATACGCCCATTCGTAGATTTGTAAAGCGAATTACAGATGTTATAGCTACACAAAAGTATCAAACTGTTATTACACATAGTATTATTTCTTACAGTATGAACCTTACCCTCGTCATATGAGTTCAACAGTCTCGAGTTGGGCATAAAACACCAATCCAATACATAAATACATGCAATTCAGAAGAATTGGAAACTGTGTTCCTACAGGTGTTTGCTTTGTTGTTGACAGGCAGCCAGCAGTAACAGCCGTACTGTTGTCACTAGGTCCAGCACAACAGGTAAGCCTACATTTTCTCCCACATTTCTTGATTTCCCCATTAAGTTCAATTCTCGATACAGGCATATTATTGTCCTTCGGGTCGGCTTTTTGTCATTTTAAATTTTCAAAATGAAAACACTTTGAAATTAAGGTTGATATTTACATGTACGTGGTAAACTCTGTTTATATCAAAGAATTCAAAATACTTTCCATGTAAACAAAAGTATTTGTATTCACAGATTTAGGGAATACTCCCAATGACAATTGTATACTGACTGTAACTTTTTCAATCGTATGTGTTTGTAGCAGTATTTAAAACAACTTCTCAAATTAGGATGCAAAATTCTTTAGTGCATAATGGTATGAGTTTGTATTAATAAAAATATTTTACCTTTCTGGACAATGATTTTGGAATGTGGCACTCATATATCTATAAATGCATTGTGCTAGCTCTTATTTTCGTTTTCTGTGTCAAGAGATGTCCAACTCAATGTCTCACATGGAATTTTCAAGATTCCATTATCACTAATGTTCTGGAACCTTTTTGAGGATATGTGACCAACAGCGCTCTCACATCTGGACCAGCTCAGGTGGTCTTGCATTATATTTTAATGTTGGGGAGCATTAACCTTCGGCGAAGATATATGTTGCATACACATTGAGATACAGCTGTGATACATTTGCTTACCTTTTGCAACCACTGGTACTGACGGTTGGGATAATTCCTCTGAAGTCTCCATTATGCCCAGACACATGGTCAGTTTTGAACAATTTGTAGATTCTGTGTGCCTCACAGTGGGTGGTTATATGAGTGAATGACTATACGTTCACGTGGCTACATTCAGCTTGCAATAGGTTTGAGGAAAATAGCCCATTCATACACTGTAGCTTAATTGCACCTTAAAGAGGTGGCCCCTACATTTATATGTAAGTGTCAGTGAAAGAAAAGATATGCTATTGCCATGTATTTTTCAGCTAATTTGTCAAGTCAAAATGTGGACCACTTGATGTCATCACCTGCAGCCGAGAGCGTGTTGGAGATGGGATACGCATGGGATTTAGTGAGAAGAGGATTGGAGATGCTCGTAAGACAGAAAGGTGAGATTTGGTGTTTCCAGTACAGCCCTAGAGTTGTAGTGGCCATTGAAGCGCTGAACCTAAATAGATGTACATGCAGATTATAGCTCTGTAGAAGTGCACTAGAACAAGTCTTTCTTATGGATAGACAACTTCTTGGTTTATTATCACGACGTTTCGATGTAGATACTAACATCGTTATCAAGTGAGTGAAATCAAGACATCAACGCTCTAGATATAACAAGTAGAGATACAAGTGTCAACATGTAGAACAATATTCAGGGGGGATTAGGCTCGATGGGGTTCCAGGTCAGTTTGGAGGATTAGTAGGTCATAAGCTGAGGGAAGGTAATCCCTTGATCTCTGTTGAGGCTAGGCTTTAATCTCTTAATCTGGATGGCTTCTTGTAGTTTAGTCTTTTTCCAGTTGGGTTGATTAGAGTTTAGTGTTCTGATTGTGTTCCATTTGATGTTGTGGTGTGGGTTTTCCTGGATGTGGTCACTTATGGTGGATTTGGAATCAGATTTTTCGACAGATGACTTGTGTTCTTTAATTCGGGTTCCTTCACCCCAACATAATGGATACCCAGCAAACAAAGTCAACAAAGCAATCCAGAAAGTTATACACCCGCCATCCAACCAACCGACGAGAGTCAGAGATGAAGGCCCTGGAATCCGAATAAGCCTTCCATATATCGGTCCAACCAACCACAAAATTGCCCGCCTATTAAAACAATCCACAGGAATAGAAACCTTCTTTAAAAACCAGACTACACTCAAATCATTCCTCCATGCCAAAGAGAAGAGGAGAGCCACTAAGCCCTCACCACCCAAAGGAGTTGTATACCAAATAAACTGCAATGCATCCTACATCGGAGAAACAGGAAGACCCCTATGAACCCGAATTAAAGAACACAAGCTATCTGTTGAAAACTCTGATTCCAAATCCGCCATAAGTGACCACATCCAGGGAAATCCACACCACAACATCAAACGGAACACAATCAGAACACTAAACTCTAATCAACCCAACTGGAAAAAGCCTAAACTACAAAAAGCCATCCAGATTAAGAGATTAAAGCCTAGCCTCAACAGAGATCAAGGGATTTACTTTCCCTCAGCTTATGACCTATTAATCCTCCAAACTGACCTGGAACCCCATCGAGCCTAATCCCCCCTGAATATTGTTCTACATGTTGACACTTGTATCTCTACTTGTTATATCTAGAGCGTTGATGTCTTGATTTCACTCACTTGATAACGGTGTTAGTATCTACATCGAAACGTCATGATAATAAACCAAGAAGTTGTATATCCATAAGAAAGACTTGTTCTAGTATACTTCCATCCCAACTTCTAAATCCCACTTAAACAAGTTATACGTCTGCAGAAGTGTTCGCTAGGATTTGTAGTACACAAGTATTGTAAAAAAGAGGACTTGGTTTTGACTGGGTGGAGTCATTTACAATCATCAGGAGAGATTACTGTAGTCTTTGTTTTTCTGTGTTAGTCTACATGTACGTGTGTTCTAGATAAAACACATAGGTGCCACTAAAATTTAGGTCTTGTTGTTTCCACATGATAGGAGAATATTGTGAAACTTTTAAATAAAGTGTGTGTTCAGCAGTTTTACACAAATGTGCTTCATAGTGCTTAAGAACTGTTTAAGCTGTTATGTCTGCATATACATGTACCTGTGTGTAACTTGTCACATTGTATATTTTGTTCAAGATGTTCTGTCCTTCGTTTAGAATTTAGCACAGTGCCGAGTGGGTTCTAGATTCACAGAAAATCAAGGATTCCAAACATATTGTTTATTCTCTGCGGTCTCCTCACCCTGCAAAATGTACATCTGTTTTAGGTGGGACTACAGTCTTGTCCCTGGTGTAACCCGTGACACTTTCGGACGAATCTGCGCTTGTTGAAATGTTAGAAATAAGAAGAGTCTGAATGGAATATTTTGCACAGTTCATCAAAACTTATATCTCAAGTTCGGTGTAGGAGCAATCCTGAAACATGCTTGGTTTATCGATTCAGAAACGTAGAACTGTCGTCTGTATCCAGTTATCCAGTTACTGCCAACTGAAATTTTGTGGAACATATCATCGTTTTGTTCTTTCATCGTAGATAAACTACATGTTGAAATGTGTATGATACATGGACTTGTGTCATGTGTAACTGTTAACAGACTACCATGAACAGTTTTACCCATTTCAGCTACACTGCAAGACACTATCATATTGCTGTCTGGAGGGCATGGCTTGCCAGAATTTCTGTCTGTAAAGTTCTTCCTCATTGGTTTTGAAAGCTTCTGTGGTGGAAACCTCGTACTTACCAAGGTGAAAATGGAACAGTCGATCAGTGGTGTGATACCGGGATGTGGCAGTGTTGGCCCAAGGCCAAGTGGGACCAAATGAATGCATGTTGTGTGTTACATTCACGTGCATGACATGCCCTGGTCAGGAGCATTACCACCTCAGGTTTTCATGATGGGCACATATGCAAACCTGAAGTGGCACTGATTTAAAAACCAGAAAAACCCATTCAAGTCCAAATGGAAATTTCATTACACTTATCATTTTAACTAATATTCCCACCAAATACACGGACAGACCAAAAGTTACCATCCCTCAGGCGATTGGAATGTTAAAAATATCGAGTTGATACGGGTGAGGAAGGGAAACAAGTCTCTACCTAAACATTAAATGTGCTCGTCTTAATTTTCACTGTTGAATATATGGACAGTATAATGTACAGCAGAATATATCCTTGATGTTTAAGTGGAAAGGATTTTATTTTAACATCAAACTGGGTTTTTTTTTATGTTTTTGAAAAATGGAAAAAGTTTTTACGTGAGTTTTCCATAGATTTGTATATTTGTAAGTGGCAGTGCGCAAAACTGTAGCTCAACCTAATGTGTCCACAACTTTTTCACATCAAAGCCAAATATTGCAGTGTTTGGACCCTTACATTTCGAAATTGTGAAGAACTGGTATTAGTTGAAGCTACTGCATCTTGTTACATCTTTATGTGTATGAAACATTGTTAACAGATTCTGTTGGGATTTGCAGTGGCTCTTCAAAATGAATTTCATTCTTAATTGCATTACCAGTGACAGTTTGTAAAATACACAGCTGTTTTGCAATGTCGTAGCCCAGCCATAAACACGACTATGGCTATGTATACATTGGATTAATCTTTCACATAATTGAATCAAATGAAAGGCTGAAATTGTTCTTGGGCTGAGTTCACTCAAGCCTTATGCAAAATAAAGAACCTCTGCCATGTGATACTTCATTACATGTATTTAACATTTTACGTGAAACAGTTTACTTGTGTTGATCCTCTATTTGCTCACAAGGACATGTATGCCTTTTTCTTTTTCTTTTCTTTTAAACTTGAAAATATCAGAAACGGTATGGGATGAATCAAAACGTGGCACTCCAATGATTAAGTGACCCTGCCAAGGTATAGGATTGTACTAGTACATGTAGATGTGTGGACCAGACTTTATGTGCAATTCTTAAATGCGTGGAATTTTAAGGTGTCATTAGATACAGTACGGAAGTGGTACTAGCAGTTCATTTTGTCTACTCAGTCTCTCAATGTAAACAAAGTTAAAACAATTTTGTTTTTCAGGAACCGACGCTGGCATAAATGCACATGAACTGGTGGAAATCCTCCTGGAACTTCCAGATGTAACAGGTGACGCTTGCCATCAAAATGATGATCAGCAGGCCAGCGCAACAGAGCAACAGTCAGGTGAATGAAATCTTCCCATTGCCACCTGGGAAAGTCTGCAGATGGTCATGGCTTACCCACAGGCTCTTTCAGGTTTCTTCCATCATGAATTAGTGCTGGCCACCGTCATATCAGTGAAATATTCTTGAGCACGTTGTGAAACACTGGTCGATTATATAAATAACTAAGTGAAATCTTCTCTCTCTGTCTACAGATGATGATATCCTTTTCCTGTGTCAGTTAACCTTTAGCAACTGTGTATGTGTGTAGTCTCATTTTATAACATATGGCTAGGTTTAATCATGTGGTTCGACCGGTACCTGGTGAGATGCTGCCATGTGAGCAGGCTGAGTTTAGTTGCCTCTGCCCAGAAGGTGTCCCACCAGTCTGTCAGTCTGATTGCCGCTACACTTCTGCATTCAATCTGTGATGCTACTTCCAGATTTATTGATAGTATTTTGAATTTTATGTTGCAGACCTGATGTATCTTTTACTTGTATTTTGCCATATTTTAGAGTTGATTGCTCTTAAATGTTGAGACTGCCCCTGAAGCATTTAGGAGAGTTGGGATCCATTATTTGGACTATTTCATACTCTCGGAGTTTACTTTAAGGTCTGCTTATTTGTTAGGTGGCTTCTAAGAGCAATGGTTTCCTGCACACTCATAACCATCACATTGTAAGTGAAAATTCTTCAGTGCAGCGTTAAACTTAATCACATAATCATAATCACATAGCAAATTTCTGCAATACATAAATTTACATTATGCCTTATGCATTCTGATAATGAGGCATACGCTATGTATAAGGTACATGGAAATTTGTATGTGCCATGTGTTTTACCCTCCCCTTTGATTGCACACTGTAGGTGAAGTCGTAGGAGCTACTGGACACATGTCGTTACCAAACCTTCCCAGAAGCAATTCCTTAATTGTAGACGAGTCGGAAATCGGGGAAGAATTAGGTGAGTTTATACCATTTTCATCACGTATCTTTGTCTACCCTGTGCATGCATGTATTTTGTTACTGTTGTATCTTCAATATAAATATTTCTACTTCCTAACCTGATGTAATTTTATACTTCATATGTGGACAGGATGTGCTCACTACATGTACCACTTCATACAAGGTACATGGTGTAACCTCAGCAGTTCGTCTGTCGAATATTTGCAGATCCAACTCAAATCACCTGTGGTTTCAGATCAAATTGTCTGTGGAATAAGTCAAATCGAGCATGGACGCAGCACAGGTGGTTTAAAAAAGGAGTAAATCCAAACGAATATTACCATCTGTTAGCGTATAATAAACAAACTGACTGTCGACGTGTTGTTGAGATGTTTGTGCCTTAGGCCATGATAGAATGCTACTTTCCGACATGATTTTTGGACAAGACTTGTTTGTTTTTACATAAGCCGTAATCTAGCTCCTGTCACATCCTTCTGTGCTGAAGGTGTTGAAAAAACTTTCACGGATGTTGTTCAGATCCACCGCAGATGCTTGGCAAGAGTTCTGTGAAAACTGTGATCTCATGCGAGTCCGACACCAATCCAGCCCCGTAGAACCTGATCTCTGCAGAGGTTATACATGTACCTTGTTAGAAGCTGTAGTACTGTACATGTAATTGTATTGGTGTGTTGGTGATTTATTTGTTCGGTTTTTTTTTTTTCGTTTTTTTTTACATATTACAGATATAACCTACCACTGATTTTTGCTTTACATGCAGGCATGAACATGTACACCTATTTATTCTTTGTTCAGGTGAAGTTGTCTGATATATGGAAGAAAACATCCATTTTTCAGTTGCAGTGCTGCTTACTTGTATCAAGTTGCTAAATTTATTACATGCTATTTAATTTTGCCTTACAGGAGAGAAAAAGCCATGTGTGTGGCTCTGTGCTGGGATAGAATTATCAATGGTGTAGTTTTTTTTCTTGATTACCACAAAGTATGGGATGATCTTCACATCTCGTCACTATTATGATTCGTAATAGAGTGATTCTAGGCTTCCATTGGTCAATTCACGGTCACGTGATATGCCACAAAACGTGATGTACAACGAAAAAAACAAAAGACAATACCAGATGACCACATGCTAATGGCCAACCATCTGATTTAATTTAACTGTTTAATCGAAACAGTTACCTCCCTTTGTCTGCCCTCTTATCGTATAGTAGACGATGGCTTGCACAGCATTCATAAAGGTACAAGATTCTACCGAGTGGGTTGTTGCTTTTCCTTTTTGTTCACTTGATGAACATCACTTCTCTCATGCTGACAGTTTTTGATATCCCATTATGCTCCGCACTTGGAGAACATCACCTCTCTCGCACTGACAGTTTCTGATATCCCATCGTACTCTGCATTTGGTGAACATCACTTCTCTTGCGCTGACAGTTTCTCATATCTCATTATGCTCTGTATTTGAACATCACATGTCGCTCGTTTGAAGTTTCTTATTTCCCATCATGCTCTGCACTTGGTGAACATCACTTCTCTCGCCCTGACAGTTTCTGATGTCCCATCGTGCTCCACATTGGGTGAACATCACTTCTCTAGCGTTGACAGTTTCTGATATCCCATCGTTCTCCGCACTTGGTGAACCTTACTTGCCTAAAGCAGGCAATTTCTGATATTCCATCCTAGGGCATGCACTATCGCTATGTTGACCCATTTTATGGATGTAGGTCAAGAGCTACAATAACTATACAAGTATTCTGCTATACTCCGGGGTATTTGACTTGACTGCAAACGAGAGTGAAAACCTCCAGCCTTTATTAAGTAACTGACAAACTTTCCGCACGCTGATTTTCACAAAGAGAACATATTTGAAGACAGTTGAGTCTAGTAAGGTTCTTGCAAGACCATGAGACACAGTTATTAGCACTACTCACCCTTGATAGCAACCAGGATTCTAGGAACAATGTGGGCAAAGCAGTCTGAAGAATTCCAGCTGTCACTGGCTGGGATTGAACCAACACTGTGTGACCAGGGCCACGGTATACTTCCATTTCAGCAGAAGCGGTCATAACATTTTACCCTTCTTTTTTAGATGGTGGATATGGTGTGGATGTTTGTGTCGATCCAGCAAAGATGGCATCAGCTATCAGGCGAATTAACATCAACTTATGGAATTTGTCACCATTTCAGCACTACGTTTTCTCAAGTTTTCATGTGTAATATTTTTTTCTGTTACTTGTTTTTCCACCACTCCAATTTCATTTTGAGTCAGACATGTGAGATTTTCTTAATAGCGATGAAAAAAAATGATTATAATTCATGTAGTTTAGATGATGTACTACCTATAGCGATCAGAAATTCATGTTCACTAATTCCACGTTTCAGATACAAAGTCACTTAGAGAGAAAAACAGAGAATTGATAGAGCAAACGCTTTGCAAGATCTGCCTGGAAAATAAGATGTGTATAACGTTCCTACCCTGTGGTCACTTGGTTTCCTGTGCAGAATGTGCCCCTGCGCTCCGGAAGTGCCCAATCTGCCGCAGCACCATCAAGGGCAGAGTCCGGGTGTACATGTCCTAATGATTGGGAAGTAGTCTGGGAAGGGTGGAGGGGGAGAAGGGTGGAAATCGTCGTGGTGTGAAATACACCAGACAAATTTGATATGTTCAGCTAAGAGAGCTGGGGCATTTCTGATCATCAGAGGGGTAATGCATGTTCACTGTAAAATCTACCGGTCAGCTACCTTCTATTTTTGTAGTAGGCTGGTTCGTCGAGTTGTCTAGATGATTGACATGTAATGCTGGCGATTTGGTGCCTGACTCTGAGGTCGCTGGTTCGAAACCTGGATAGGTCTCAGCCAGTTTTCAGCACTAGAACCTGTGCTATAACTAGAAAGTGTGATCTCTAATAACGATAATACTGTTACGTAAATTTGTACATGTACATTGAACCCCATAAATATGCCTCTAAACTAAATTTAGTTTCAAGACCTAAAAACCAAATGATAGTATGTTCAACAGAGATGTGTAGAAGTACATGATGAGAGTGTGTTCTGTTCGTCAATATGTCCGCCGTAGGCGACAGGTACAGTTACAGATTCTGTAGCAATCGGAGGACTCGATGAAACGGAAGTTGTGCTGCTGGTTAGCTCAAGTCTGTCGCTTCAACGTACAGCCTGGCAGGGAAAAATAAACAGTGGTGTTGGGGCATTGCAGGTCGACTCTGGAAATGCCTGTGTATATCAGTTCCGTACATCACCTGCCGAACGTAAGTTTTCGCTATTTCTTTCTGTAAACGACTGTGTACCACAGGTGCACAAACTGTACAAAACTAAACATCTACACAATTTGTACACCTCTAGTACACAGCAGTTGTAGATGGTCACTTTTGGAGGTAGACAGAGGTAGACAAACTGTAACAAAAGTGACCATCTTCAACTGCTGTGTACTAGAGGTGTACAAATTGTGTAGATGTTTTGTACAGTTTTGTACAGTTTGTGTACCTGTGGTACACAGTCGTTTGTAGAGATAAATAGCGAAAACTTGTGTATCACTGTTTCAAAAGTTAGTCCGTAAGGTGCTACCATCACGTACTTGTTTATTTTTGTTGTAAGGTACACTCATAGAGCTACAGTCAATTCCGGCCCGACAGGAATTAATGGGTGTTTCTAGTCCAAAACACGGCAGAAATGAAAACTTCGCAAGAAAAAAAAAAGACTTATCCTTTAATATCAAAGATACCGGTTATTCACCAATCCAATTTCTTACTGTGAAAGATTGAAATGACTTCACAGCAGCTTTGGGCAACAAGATTACCTCCGAGAGAGCGTTGGTTTTCGCACCTCCCCCTACTTCCAAAAATATGGCATGTGAGCGCAGGAACTCTCATCAGCTCACGTCTTATCTGGTGTCTCCATATATACTATAATAGTATACTATGTTATAGTATATATAAAGAGATCAGCTGAGGTGAGTAGATGAGAATTCCTGTGTATGTGATCTGTGGAGCTTCTCCGCTGTATTCAAATCTCCCAGGCCGTGATTCGCTTATGACGAATGACGTTGAAGCAACGGACTGCTAGCCGGGCTATTAATTCGTTCGAAATCAAGGTCAGTGGTAGTGGATGTATGGGTCGCCACTGGAACGATAGATGTGCTTTGGCCTGGATTTCCTCGAGTGACCACCGATAGACGAATGGAACGTACCTCATTCTTGGGTATCTAAACTGGATAGATGATATGCATACTGCAGGAAAACTAGAGGCCACCTCAATTTCTGTATGGTTGTATTCCCAGCCGCAGTTTGCGACTTCGATTCCCATGTGTATGCCGATGTACATGTATATCTCCAGATTAGCCTATTTACTTCTACCGGATTAAGCTAGTATTGTAGTACTTTTTAAAATATTGATGCTTGTTGTTCTCACAATTATGGCTGATTTTTAAAAGTGCCCTCATTACTTTTTTAATCCACACGTGCAATTTGTGCGCAACCCCTGATGACGAATGGCGCTGGTAGTTTGTTGGTGGGAGGGGGGTAACCTAAACAATTCAGAAACACTCCTTGATGATGTACATGTATAATGAGCTGTAATGCGTCTATTTAATAAGGCAGATCAAAAATACAAACGGTATTACAAACAGTGAAATTGAAACAAAATCCTCGATTTTGAGGGGTTACTCAAGTATACATGTATGCGAATTTCAGCGTGTAGAACGAATAGTTTACCAGACTCTGGTACTCTTAAAAACCAAGGGCTTTGATCTGCCTTTGATCTGCCTACATCATTACATTGCCGCTTCTGATGATGACACTTGAAGAAATTGTACAGGGACGAAAGTGAGAGGAATATGGTATACTCAGCATTTGAACTTAATCAGAGTTTGAAAAATATAGCGAAAGATGGGCTCAGTGTACTGTGGATTTCTGTGTTAAGTGACAAAGGGCAAATATGGCTTTGTTGCCATGAACTCGTGGAAGTGTGTGATTAAGGAGTGTCGGGCCTCTGTTGAACAGGCCATTCATTTATACTACAAACATACAGTTTTCATACACAGCAGATTCAGCTTCGTTTTTGCGTATCACATGTTCCGTACAGTTTACGCCTATATGACGTTACCGTATGTAAGATTCAAAATACAACATCTTTAACTGATTTCATTACTTGACTACCATTACTGTTTCTCATGTAACGAATAAATGCATGTACAGATTGTCTTACCATGCATCTGAATATATTACCGGGAATTGCACGATACGTTTTCTTTAGCATTGATATGCCCCTCATGTCGACAAACAGCTACACTACACGATCTACGTACATGCATGTACAGCTATAATAGCAGATCATTATAAAAGAGTGAACGTACATTAGGACTGTCCACACGTGCCAAAAATCAGTGATTATATTTTGCCTAGATCACCAGACGCACGTGTAAGTTGTCACGATTGCCAGCTTTTTTTTTTTTTGATATAGCCTAACAATCTCGTCTGCAAATAACCTATATGTTGCTTACTAAGCCTTTATGTATCATTGTTGTAGATAGATGGATAAACTACGGCTTGTCTTGACGACAGGCGGGTAATAGCGGCTGTCAGCAAAAATCGTCTTCGTGCGAAATTAACTTGTCTACTTTACACAGGGGCATCCGTACCATAATGATACAGGTGCCACCATAATGCTGGTCGCTGTCTTGTAACGAAATATTCTTTGTCCTAAATATAACATCGATTTACATTTCAAATGCCTTAACCGTATGGAGAATTTCAGGATACAGATTATTGCGAAATGATTGTCGTTATTCGCATTCCGTACAATATATTTTCGTTGGGTTTTTTTGTCCTTTTTAAGTAGGACGTAATTAGTAAACATATATATAAATATGGCCAGCAAAGATTTATTTCTTTTTTATTTAACGGAGAACTGTAGTTCACGTATTTACGCATCGTATGCACATAGAGCATCTTTCTGGTCTAAGGTTTTATGCTCACCATCCCATAATGTCCGTTGTACATGTATCTTTTGTTGGTGTGGATAAAAAGAATAAATAAAGCCGGGAACTGATGTTTTCTTTTATATTATTTTTACTCCCATGTGGAACTGCCAATGCCGATAGTAGATGTTGGAGTGTGTAAAGTGAAGTATGCGTGGTTGAAAGTTGGTGACATGCTATTAGAGAGAAGTAACTCTTTTTTTTCATGCAGTAGTTTTTGGCAATAACTGTGGAGATGTTACTTTTGTATCCTACTCGTACGGCGAGTTCGATTCCATCGCTTCAAGAAATAGACCCCAACATGTTTGGGGTGTTGCGGTGTAATACTGGATTTGTGTACACTAAGCAGTTATCATTCATTTATGACTAAGACTAACCTCCTCGCGTTTGGTGTAGGTATACACGCCGCTTGGATTGTATCGTCTTCATCACATTTAAATTGTACATGTACTACAATAAAACAGTTTGTGACATATAATTACATAGTAGTGGTCTATATATAAATTTTATGAAATACTTTGTCTACATATGCGTGTAGATAGGCATTGGATATTTCCAGTATTGCGTGTATCGTCAAGTTTAGCAATTCTTTTTCTGGTAGAAGAAAAAGGAAAATAACAAAAAAGACAGTGGGGACTATTTTTTATTTTTGTTTTCCTTCCTTGTTAGGTGTGTGTAACATTGTATTAAAATTAAATGTAGTTTATGAAAATGAGGCAAAAATTTCCGGAAACCTGTATATACCATATATATTCGATTAATTTTATGTTAGAATATGTTGCGCGAAACATGCCAATTCTTTGCTTTTGAAAAGGTGTTTACCCCACAAAGACCATGATTCTTATACTTTTTGGACAGCCTTAATTCCATCGCTTCGAAACATGTATGCGCTTTATTCCTAGGGCACTGTGTTTTATTATATACTCACATAAACTATATGCTTGTATCTGATCAAACTAGTTGAAGTCTCCTTCCAGTGCTTCGGTAAATCATTCAACCTTTTGCACTTTCGTTGTGGGTTCTGTGTATTTGTTTGTATTTTGTAATTTTTTTTTCACCCACCACCTTTTTTCTTGTTAACATGATTACACATTTCGTACGGTATGTACAAAGGTAATTTAACAGCAGTTCTATAAATTTAGTAAAAATGATGGATAAATGTATCAGTAATACTTCATCTGCTTTTTCCTTCATTCAGTTTTTTGTTTTTCGTTTCAGATACAAAGTCACTTAGAGAGAAAAACAGAGAATTGATAGAGCAAACGCTTTGCAAGATCTGCCTGGAAAATAAGATGTGTATAACGTTCCTACCCTGTGGTCACTTGGTTTCCTGTGCAGAATGTGCCCCTGCGCTCCGGAAGTGCCCAATCTGCCGCAGCACCATCAAGGGCAGAGTCCGGGTGTACATGTCCTAATGATTGGGAAGTAGTCTGGGAAGGGTGGAGGGGGAGAAGGGTGGAAATCGTCGTGGTGTGAAATACACCAGACAAATTTGATATGTTCAGCTAAGAGAGCTGGGGCATTTCTGATCATCAGAGGGGTAATGCATGTTCACTGTAAAATCTACCGGTCAGCTACCTTCTATTTTTGTAGTAGGCTGGTTCGTCGAGTTGTCTAGATGATTGACATGTAATGCTGGCGATTTGGTGCCTGACTCTGAGGTCGCTGGTTCGAAACCTGGATAGGTCTCAGCCAGTTTTCTGCACTAGAACCTGTGCTACAACTAGAAAGTGTGATCTCTAATAACGATAATACTGTTACGTAAATTTGTACATGTACATTGAACCCCATAAATATGCCTCTAAACTAAATTTAGTTTCAAGACCTAAAAACCAAATGATAGTATGTTCAACAGAGATGTGTAGAAGTAAATGATGAGAGTGTGTTCTGTTCGTCAATCTGTCCGCCGTAGGCGACAGGTACAGTTACAGATTCTGTAGCAATCGGAGGACTCGATGAAACGGAAGTTGTGCTGCTGGTTAGCTCAAGTCTGTCGCTTCAACGTACAGCCTGGCAGGGAAAAATAAACAGTGGTGTTGGGGCATTGCAGGTCGACTCTGGAAATACCTGTGTATATCAGTTCCGTACATCACCTGACGAAGAAAGGTGATGGTAGCACCTTACGGACTAACTTTGGAAACAGCGATGCACAAGTTTTCGCTATTTCTTTCTATAAACGACTGTGTACCACAGGTGCACAAACTGTACAAAACTAAACATCTACACAATTTGTACACCTCTAGTATCACGTACTTGTTTATTTTTGTTGTAAGGTACACTCATAGAGCTACAGTCAATTTCGGCCCGACAGGAATCAATGGGTGACGTTCTAGTCCAAAACACGGCAGAAATGAAAACTTCGCAAGAAAAAAAAAAGACTTATCCTTTAATATCAAAGATACCGGTTATTCACCAATCCAATTTCTTACTGTGAAAGATTGAAATGACTTCACAGCAGCTTTGGGCAACAAGATTACCTCCGAGAGAGCGTTGGTTTTCGCACCTCCCCCTACTTCCAAAAATATGGCATGTGAGCGCAGGAACTCTCATCAGCTCACGTCTTATCTGGTGTCTCCATATATACTATAATAGTGTACTATGTTATAGTATATATAAAGAGATCAGCTGAGGTGAGTAGATGAGAATTCCTGTGTATGTGATCTGTGGAGCTTCTCCGCTGTATTCAAATCTCCCAGGCCGTGATTCGCTTATGACGAATGACGTTGAAGCAACGGACTGCTAGCCGGGCTATTAATTCGTTCGAAATCAAGGTCAGTGGTAGTGGATGTATGGGTCGCCACTGGAACGATAGATGTGCTTTGGCCTGGATTTCCTCGAGTGACCACCGATAGACGAATGGAACGTACCTCATTCTTGGGTATCTAAACTAGATAGATGATATGCATACTGCAGGAAAACTAGAGGCCACCTCAATTTCTGTATGGTTGTATTCCCAGCCGCAGTTTGCGACTTCGATTCCCATGTGCCGATGTACATGTATATCTCCAGATTAGCCTATTTACTTCTACCGGATTAAGCTAGTATTGTAGTACTTTTTAAAATATTGATGCTTGTTGTTCTCACAATTATGGCTGATTTTTAAAAGTGCCCTCATTACTTTTTTAATCCGCGCGTGCAATTTGTGCGCAACCCCTGATGACGAATGGCGCTGGTAGTTTGTTGGTGGGGGGGGGGGGGTAACCTAAACAATTCAGAAACACTCCTTGATGATGTACATGTATAATGATCTGTAATGCGTCTATTTAATAAGGCAGATCAAAAATACAAACGGTATTACAAACAGTGAAATTGAAACAAAATCCTCGATTTTGAGGGGTTACTCAAGTATACATGTATGCGAATTTCAGCGTGGAGAAGGAATAGTTTACCAGACTCTGGTACTCTAAAAACCAAGGGCTTTGATCTGCCTTTGATCTGCCTACATCATTACATTGCCGCTTCTGATGATGACACTTGAAGAAATTGTACAGGGACGAAAGTGAGAGGAATATGGTATACTCAGCATTTGAACTTAATCAGAGTTTGAAAAATATAGCGAAAGATGGGCTCAGTGTACTGTGGATTTCTGTGTTAAGTGACAAAGGGCAAATATGGCTTTGTTGCCATGAACTCGTGGAAGTGTGTGATTAAGGAGTGTCGGGCCTCTGTTGAACAGGCCATTCATTTATACTACAAACATACAGTTTTCATACACAGCAGATTCAGCTTCGTTTTTGCGTATCACATGTTCCGTACAGTTTACGCCTATATGACGTTACCGTATGTAAGATTCAAAATACAACATCTTTAACTGATTTCATTACTTGACTACCATTACTGTTTCTCATGTAACGAATAAATGCATGTACAGATTGTCTTTCCATGCATCTGAATATATTACCGGGAATTGCACGATACGTTTTCTGAAGCATTGATATGCCCCTCATGTCGACAAACAGCTACACTACACGATCAACGTACATGCATGTACAGCTATAATAGCAGATCATTATAAAAGAGTGAACGTACATTAGGACTGTCCACACGTGCCAAAAATCAGTGATTATATTTTGCCTAGATCACCAGACGCACGTGTAAGTTGTCACGATTGCCAGCTTTTTTTTATATAGCCTAACAATCTCGTCTGCAAATAACCTATATGTTGCTTACTAAGCAAATCGTTATGGTCTTGCGCCTTTATGGATAAACTACGGCTTGTCTTGACGACAGGCGGGTAATAGCGGCTGTCAGCAAAAATCGTCTTCGTGCGAAATTAACTTGTCTACTTTACACAGGGGCATCCGTACCATAATGATACAGGTGCCACAATAATGCTGGCCGCTGCCTTGTAACGAAATATTCTTGTGTACGGCGTAAAACACTAATACCAGTACAGTATTTTTTGTCCTAAATATAACATCGATTTACATTTCAAATGCCTTAACCATATGGAGAATTTCAGGATACAGATTATTGCGAAATGATTGTCGTTATTCGCATTCCGTACAATATATTTTCGTTTTTTTTTTTTGTCCTTTTTAAGTAGGACGTAATTAGTAAACATATAGATAAATATGGCCAGCAAAGATTTATTTCTTTTTCATTTAACGGAGAACTGTAGTTCACGTATTTACGCATCGTATGCACATAGAGCATCTTCCTGGTCTTAGGTTTTATGCTCACCATCCCATAATGTCCGTTGTACACGCATTTGTAACTGTTGCGCAGAACACGAACTATGGATGTCTATAAAAATATATACATGTGCATACAGCTGACACCTAAAATAGGATGTACCGATGTCTACATACCTACACCGAAGTACACGTTTTCATATCGTTGAGATGTTCTAAGCGGTATGTTTTATGTTCAATAATACTACATACATGTCTATAGACGTAAGGTAGACCTAGGATAGACCAGTTATATTGTATATATCCCGGCCGAGGGGATTAGCGCACCAGGTGCCTGTCATCGATACGATCACTATGAGGTCAAGCCCCGCACACACTGGCTTCCTCTCTGACCGTACGTGGGTATGCCTGCCAGCAACCTGCGGATGCTCGTCATACAAGTGAAATATTCTTGAATACAGCGTAAACGCCAATTAAAAAAATGAATAATTCATATATATCATTGAGATATTCCATGTGGTTTGTTGTTTTTGCCTACTTGTTCATTAATACTATGTATCTTTTGTTGGTGTGGATAAAAAGAATAAATAAAGCCGGGAACTCATGTTTTCTTTTATATTATTTTTACTCCCATGTGGAACTGCCAATACCAATATTAGATGTTGGAGTGTGTAAAGTGAAGTATGCGTGGTTGAAAGTTGGTGATATGCTATTAAAGAGAATTAACTCTCTTTTTTTCATGCAGTAGTTTTTGGCAATAACTGTGGAGATGTTACTTTTGTATCCTACTCGTACGGCGAGTTCGATTCCATCGCTTCAAGAAATAGACCCCAACATGTTTGGGGTGTTGCGGTGTAATACTGGATTTGTGTACACTAAGCAGTTATCATTCATTTATGACTGAGACTAACCTCCTCGCGTTTGGTGTAGGTATACACACCGCTTGGATTGTATCGTCTCCATCACATTTAAATTGTACATGTACTACAATAAAACAGTTTGTGACATATAATTACAAAGTAGTGGTCTATATATAAATTTTATGAAATACTTTGTCTACATATGCGTGTAGATAGGCATTGGATATTTCCAGTATTGCGTGTATCGTCAAGTTTAGCAATTCTTTTTCTGGTAGAAGAAAAAGGAAAATAACAAAAAAGACAGTGGGGACTAAATGTTTTTTTATTTTTGTTTTCCTTCCTTGTTAGGTGTGTGTAACATTGTATTAAAATTAAATGTAGTTTATGAAAATGAGGCAAAATTTTCCGGAAACCTGTATATATCATATATATTCGATTAATTTTATGTTAGAATATGTTGCGCGAAACATGCCAATTCTTTGCTTTTGAAAAGGTGTTTACCCCACAAAGACCATGATTCTTATACTTTTTGGACAGCCTTAATCCCATCGCTTCGAAACATGTATGCGCTTTATTCCTAGGGCACTGTGTTTTATTATATACTCACATAAATTATATCCTCGTATCTGATCAAACTAGTTGAAGTCTCCTTCCAGCGCTTCGGTAAATCATTCAACCTTTTGCACTTTCGTTGTGGGTTCTGTGTATTTGTTTGTATTTTGTAATTTTTTTTTCACCCACCACCTTTTTTCTTGTTAACATGATTACACATTTCGTACGGTATGTACAAAATTAATTTAACAGCAGTTCTATAAATTTAGTAAAAATGATGGATAAATGTATCAGTAATTCTTCATCTGCTTTTTCCTTCATTCAGTTTTTTGTTTTTCGTTGCACAGGTGTATAGAAAACGTGTTAAAATATTTTACCCGAAATGTTATGTGTCTAATTCATAAATGCTTTTATTATGTTGGAAAAGATCGGTTACCTAAAATTCTGTGGTGGTCGTGCAAGGTTTGTTATTAACTAACAAAGATGCCTTGGTCTTTATGTATATATAGACCAACTTGGATCCCATAATGTCCATTGTACACGCATATGTAACAGTTGCACAGAACACGCACTATGGATGTCTATAAAAATATATACATGTGCATACAGCTTACACCTGAAATAGGATGTACCGATGTCTACATACATAGACCGAAGTATACTTTTTCATATCGTTGAGATGTTCTAAGTTCTAACTAACAAAGATGCCTTGGTCTGTATGTATATATAGACCAACTTTGGTCCCATTGCATAGTTAAACTTGCGGTGCTTAATCATATTATATTACTATATGACCACATTTAGTCAGCTCTTAGAGGTTAAAGAGATGGCTCTATAGGTATTAAAATCTGCTTTACTTGTACTGTAACTTTTGCTAATCTCGTCGATGCCGAAACAAATAATAAAGCATATTGATTGAGTTTGGAGATTTGTCCAGCAGTGATTTTTTTTCATTGTCTCGATGAGAACATGTAAATAACTCCTGCTGTTTTTGTGTTGTTATTATTTTTGTAAGATATATGATGAAGCCAATCACCTTTAATATAAACAGAAGTTTGTTTGGCGCTCACAAGTGATTGCCTTTTCATAATCTGTGCGTGATGTAATTTTCGTGTGATTTCCGAAACCCCACTGAGATGAAACCCGGGAGAGTTAAAGACCCATATCTCAAGCAGAGTATGACTGCTCCAGCTTAAATATTCGGTGACGAGGAAAATAAGCATTGGGCAACAATATTAACACATGGATCAAGAGGACCAACATGTGAACTAAGTGGACTGACACACAAGAAGCTGTCTGTAGCGTAGAGCAATGTAAATCCCGGAAGAACGCGACTAAAAACTAAATAACGACGGGGTTTACCAGAAGTAAATATAGGTATAACTCGCGTTCAAGTATATAAATTTACACTGTTCGTACATTCTTATATTGTTAGTTGCAGACACTTATATTGTGGGGTGTGTTGCTTGTTTTGATCTGCTGAATATTAGCACGAACTTACCTAATAAATCTACTGGTTGTAGTTTTTTCGAGTCAGTTCATAGTTGTTGTGTATTGCCTTTGTTCAAAATGGCCTATTGCTGAAGACAACGCACAATTTGACCTGTTTTGGAATATAGAGTGTTCGAATCTAGCGCCTTCTCTGGAGGTGGCTTCATGCCATGAGTTTTACAAAAGTTTCCTCCGGTCAGGAGTTACACCGCTGTCATGAACGTGTAATACCCTTGTGTACTGCCTTAATCCGGAGTCCGATCAGGGCTTTGCCTTGAAACCAATAGTCCGTTTTTTATATAAAGCCAGGCTCTGTTGATTTCCTCCCACCTGTCTTTCATCATGTAATTGAAGTATTTGTAGGTACGGCATAAATCCTCGATGAAATAAATAAATCTTTTGCTGGTGATAAATCAAGGGTAATGCATTACATACCCAGACCTTCTTGGAGCAGGCTACATAAACTATAAATGTTCATTTCTTACCGTCGTAATGCGTCAGGAAGGTGAATTTTTCAAATTTCCTCCTCACACTAGCCTAGTTCGCCCCCATATCATTGTATATTGGTGAAGTATTCGTTAGTATGGCGTGAAGAATCCGTGGCATGAAATAAATAAATAAAGTAGTCCCGGGCAGGGTCATACACGTACCCAAGACTTTAAAAATGGTACTTCTTTTACGGTAGGCGCTCAGCATTGAGAGGTTAGAGCAAGGTCTAGTCGGCCTTGTGTCAGTAAAATGTGACTGGATATGGTGTCAGGGCTTGTGTCTTCGGCATGATGTTCCTGTGACGCCAGCACTTTATCGGCATGGACTCATCCTGCCACAAGAAGAAACAGAATATATATATATATATATATATATATATTCTAAGGACTCCTCGTCGTCATATGACTGAGAACTTGTTAAGTACGACGTAAAACCAAGGATACATACCTACAAAGTCACACCAGGTATACGGATTCAATCCTGATTTCTTTCATGAGGCATTTTCAGTTCGGCTTTTGATGGAAACAAGCAATCAGCAGCGCCCGAGGGACTGTTTGGGCAGCCTTGTGCTAGAAAAAAAACCATGTATCTATTACCAACATGACGCGCAAGTCTGCATCGCTCGTGGGAAATTTAGTTAGTAAATACCAAAGGTCAGTCGTTTACTTCAGTTTTCCAATCAACAGGAAAATGACAGTCATCATAAACGGAAAAATACAAAAAGTGATTCTGGTGTATATTTTGACCTACCCTCAGGTAACGCCGAAGCACTCTCACGCATTACACTTAAAGCACGGAGTTACAGGAGTTGTAACTGTAAAACCTTGTTGTAACTCCACTGTTCTTGAACGCTGCTTTATCGATACACATATCGGACATGTAACGATAGCTCAGACCCACAGCAACTTGAAAACTACAAACGCGGTTGTCTTACTTTCGTCTTTCATCAGCCACCCAGCCTCGCCCCATGTTACCTATACGATATTTAACAAAAACAGCACAGACAGTAAAACTAGAGCAGCGACCACAGCATGATAAATGGCAAGCGGTCCGATGCAGTGCACTTTCTACAAATCGGTTATATCATGTGTTGTGGCGAGACAACGATTCTGTTCAAGTATAGATTGGTGGGTAGGTGACAGATAAGAGTCGAAATACTAGTATTTCACCTTGACGACACCTAAGCGACAGGTTATAGCGTAAGGTAACTAGTGAGTTGTGTTAATGGAAAAATCTCCCTTTGTCGGAGATATCCATTCATTCTGCCACATGTCTATGAACTTTTGCTTTACTGAGTTTATTGCTTCTTTTAGCGATAGAAGAACAGTGAGCGTTATGTCAGGCAACATAAGAGCTTGTTTAGCCAATTGATCAGCCTGTTCGTTACCAAGAATACCGATGTGAGCCGGGACCCAGTGAAACGATAGAGAGACGCCACGGTAGTCAAGTGTGGTGGATACTTGAGTATTTCATGTATGAGTTTAGAGGACTTGCTCCACGAAAAATTCTTCAGAGCCTGTAGAGAAGAGAGAGAGTCAGTAAAAATAACAGCCCGTATAGGCGTAAGTTCCATCAGAAACTGTAGGGCACAGATAATTGCAGTGAGTTCGGCAGTGAGTACAGCTAGAGAGTCAGGCAGCCTAAAGGGCTTGGTATATTTAATTTCTGGCACGCAAAATGACGCTACCACCACATTGGTGTTGGGACACTTAGACACGTCAGTATAAACCTACACGTACTCTGACCAGTTAGACTGGATATGGTCTTAAACGCATAATAAGGAAATAGTTGAATTATCAGACTTGCTAGTCGTAGAATAAAGGTCAGTAGAGATATGTGGGGAAGTCAACCTTCATGGTGGAAAGTCTGGTACAGAGGAGGGCTGTATGTTTAAATCCACAGATTGAATAAGAGCGGCTGTTTAGTTGGATTTCTGCTTGAATGGCAACGGTGTGTTAGCCCGACTAGTAGGAGCCGTCATAGTAGGAAGGCGCGAGGATAGCAGAGGCAGAGTTGTTCTTATCCGCCTTAAGTATAAAAGAGAACCCCACAGTGCGCAGTCGTCTGCGGATGTGCAGGGTCCATTCTTGGCAGAACACCTGCATGGCAATGGGTGGCGTCGTTCGTATTGCCCCTGTGCAGATTCGCAGCGCCGCACACTGAATGGTGTCAAGCTTAGATTTAAGACTGACACAGGCCGAGTCGTAGGTCTCACAGCAATAATCTAGCCTTGAAGGGATGAGGGAACGGTAAAGTAACAACAGGCAGTGTCTGTCAGCACCCCATTCTCGCCCAGAGACACACCTCATCAGATTGATGGCCTTCCTGCATTTACTCACTGTGTAATCAATGTGAGAAAATCCCTAACCCATCCTAACTTTCTTCCCGCAATATCCATGCCTCCCATTTTAATTAATACTCCCGTACGCCACACCATGTCATACGCCTTCTCTATGTCTAAAAATACTGCGAATAGATATTCTTTATTACACAAGGAGTTTCGAATATTGTTCTCCAGGGTGATGACGTGATCAGCAGTGCAGCACTGTTTCTAAAACCGCTCTGGGCAGGACTAAATATGTTATGTTTATTCAAATGACACATCAGTGGGGCTATTTATCATCTTCTCCATCACTTCGCGCAGAGTAGTAGTGAGGGCAATGGGTCTGTATGACGAGGGAACAGAGGGGTCTTTACCAGGCTTGGGTATAGGGACTACAATGGCCTGTTTCCACTGAAAAGGAAGTTTCATATTAGCCCATATGGTATTGTATAAGAGAAGCAGAAGTAAGATACATTGCTCCGGTAGATTAAGTAACATTGAATACGTCATGGCGTCCTCTCCTGGGGAAGATTCCGAAGATGTTGAAATGGCCTGCTTTAATTCTAGGAGAGAGAGAAATCATCATTAATTGGTGTATCCTCGGCCATAATATTCGTAAAGGGGTGCAATTCTTCAATGTCTTCTGTGTGGGGAATGAAAGTCTGGTGGGTAGTTGCAGGAGCTGGAGACAAATGAAAAGCTATCAGCTAATACATTGCTTTTATCAGCATTAGTGACATAACTAACGTCATTGTGAACAATAGTTGGAGTAGAGACCAATCTACTTTTCCCACTTATGGATTTTATCTGGGCCCATATCGATTTCATTGGCGTGTGCTCTTTCAAATTAGAACAAAACTGACGCCAGTGTTCTCTTTGGCTGCGCTTGATTGTACGCTGCGCCTCGGCCTTTGCACGCTTGTATAGCATGATGTCTTCGTAAAGCCTTGTTCTACGCGCACGGTTTTTAAGACGCTTTCGTTCCTTGATTGCTCTAGAGCAATCTTCGTTCCACCAAGGGAGGAGCATTTTGGGGAAAGTTCCTGCTACTGTCTTGGGGGTATCCATAGCGGCTGCTGTATTAATTACACTGACAATATTGTCGTGAAATATATTTACATCTTTATGAATGGAAACGTCGGAGATGGATTTAATACATTCTTTCTGGTAAGCAGACGAGTTTGCACGTTTGGTGTTCCACCTGGAAGGTTGACCAACTTCATTAACGTGGGGAGTAAACTGACATGAGACTAAAATAGGGAGGTGGTCGCTACCATAGGAGAAGTCACATCGACTGGCCAGTCGAACGATAAGCTTATGTCTGATGAGCATAGTGGGATACAATGCCTACGTGGGGGGTCTATCCGAGTGCCCGTCCCGTCGTTAAGTACACAAATGTATGTAGTCGTCGATAAAATCGGTGATGATTTTCCCATTACAGTTAGTGGTAGAAGATCACCAAATCGGACTGTGGCCATTAAAATCACCGCATAGAATAAACGATGAGATAACTACAGACATAACTATGTTAAGATCGTCCCGTTCGACATGTTTGGAGGGGTTGTGGATGTTTACTATACTGACAGCAGGGCCAGAAGATCTAAATATATTAAAACACTTGGCCTCGATACTCTGAAGTTGGGGAATTTTGATCTCAGAGTATGAGAGTCCATGTTTAAGTAATATGGCAACGCCTCCCTTTTCACTTATATGCCTGTCGATTCTACTAGTAAGAGTAACCGGGATAGGTAAAACTGAGGTTTGGTTTTAAAAATGTTTCTTGTAAACATATGACATGTGGTGTAGGATTTATATTAGAAATGTAGAATTTAAGTTGTTGCCAGTGTGTACCAATGCCTCGTACGTTATAGTGAAGTAGGTGAAAAGCCATTGTTTAGAAAGAAAGCAAGACATAAACTAGGTTCATGTTGGTGAAAATATACATTATGTATGGATACTTTCCGATAAAGTCTTTAACATAGGGGCTAGACGGAGAAACTTGACTAGTTCAGGCCCCAAACGTGCCTGGGTGATGCACAGTATTTTTGAAATGAAGATCTTGTTGTCACCCAGGTCAAACTTCTAGCATAATTGCACCAGATAAGGCAATAATACGAGACAGATCTTCTGTCTGTGTGGAGGAGTTGGATTCAGTTTGGGTTGAAGTAGACTTCATGACAGGTTTGACACGTTTAAACTCAGTTGTGGGCTGTATTGTCGTTTGCTGTGCCGGAGGTTTGGCTGAGGTGTCCTCGCCTTCTAACAACACTCTTTCTGCAGGACTCTCGGGGTACGGCTGCCTGTCTTCAACTGCACATTTTTTAGGGCTTCAGAGGACGAGATCTTTTGAGTCACCCAAATGTATTGGGCTCTGCCTATTTGTTTCCTGTATGGACATCCGAGGTGTGCTGACGAGTAACCAGGGGAGTCACAGTTGACACATAATGGTCTATCTAAATTGTCACGGCGCTCAAAGCCATGGTCGCCTGAACACCTCGGGCATCTTCCGTTTCCCCTACAAGAAGCAGAGACACGTCCGTAGGCCTGGTGGCACTTAAAACAACGGAGGACAGGGGGTATCTATGGTTTGACTGGGAAAATTTCATAACCCAACGTAAATTTCGCGGGCAGCTCCTCCAGGACGAAGGCTAATAACATGCACGATGTTTTAATTTTTTCCTTTCCTTTATACATTCTTTCAACTTTCACGCACCTACTCTTTTTAGAGCACCTAGAACGCCATCTTCTGTCAACTATTCACCCACCCTGTATATAACTCCCGGAACAGACATGGCCGATGACCGCAGTCGGCGTTGTATATCCCTTCCCATGAGTGTCGTTAAGCTGAAGGCTTTTTTAAGTTTGTGCAGGACCTGAGCATACAATCAGTAGATCATTTCTACCACACTTCTTGACTTCCTTGATGTTACCTATAGCCTGTTGTATAGCTTGACCAAACTTTATATTATTCTAAGCCGAAATGGGTAGACTTCCGGTGGAGGTGATTATGACATTGTGGTTATTTTGGTTATTTTTTTGTCTCGATTGTCTTACCTTTTTTCCATCTGAGTTGGTACGTTGAACAGATAGATCACGACTCTGTTTAGTGGCAGAGCGAGTCTGTACAAATTCCATTGAGGTTTCCTCACCACCCCCCCTCGGGGTCGCCCAGGCTGGCAGCTTCAGCGTCGGTAAATACAGAAATATAGGTGCGCACGTACAAGGGGGTGGGGGTATTATGTTATGAATGTTACAAGAGAACAAAGGGGGTCGACCAGGAGTTGCTCCGGGCTAGAGACAGAACAATAGGCGCTGAGTGGCAGAGTGACAGTGCAAGTACAGGCTTCTCTATAAGTACAATCCTACTGCTATACGTAAGGTATAGCAGACTATAGCCCTATTCTAAATGAAGATTTCCCAACGGTATTTAATATATACAAATATTTGTTTTGAGAGTCCCACAGTGCGCTATCAGTCTTATGGTGCTATGTATCCTTCGACACGCAAGAATCTACGTTTGAAGACATGCACTTAAACACAAGACACACACACCTAATTACACAGCGTGAGAGAGGGGGTGGGAGAATATGGCCAAATAGCAGCCACTGTTGGCCTCAACTCCGATAAATAACCCCCGTTAAATAGTATCTGGAAGTACGGGAAGTGTCTACAAACTTATGTGTTATAATATATACAAGCTCGAATATATACAAGACATATATACAGGGTCAGGAATTAGCAGAGACAGCGTTGAGGTAACCACACAATGGGCTGGTTCTCGATACCACGTCTGCACTCCGTGTGGTGTTGTCCAACCAAGAAGTATTGCCCGAGACAACGATCGTTGCGCCGCTTCTACCTAAACCAGAGAGATAACCAAGTCGTGGAGACTACAATTCAGTTACAATTACTGTACCTCCGCGCCCCACACGTACTGAGCGCATTTCTTGCTGCGAAATACCGTTTGGTTTTTCCTCATGTTCTCGAGTTCTCGAACCGCATGAGAGCTGGCGAACGCTAGATTAGCGGTAATCTGGAGCGAACGCGAGAACGCGGGATTAGTGAAAACGAGGCAAGATTAACGCTATCCTCGCAAAAGTTTGTCAAGCAGCGCGAGATTAGAGCTAATCTTGCGTTCTCTAACCGCGTGGTTCTTAGAGCATGCATATCCAGATCTCGAGAACACGCGGAAAATATCCAAGGATTCTTGAGCCGCGGGGTGTTTTACAGCGCGAGAATGCGAGAGTCGAGAATGCGCGAAAACGTGCTAATCTCACTCCTTTATGCCTAATCTCGCATTCTCGGGTTCTCGAGTCATGTGGCTTTTAAACGTTTACAGTGTATACATGTAACTTCCTTGTGTCCTTTACAGTTCTCAAAGGGAAATAAACTATTTATTTGTCTGTTTTTTACATCAGTTTCAACACATCCTCCAGGGGGTATCTGTCAAACTTCTTATCTTGACACTGCAGACAAATCAGCAGCAGCTCGATCGAAGCCCGATTAATTGGCTGTACATGTACGGGATTTCTTTGTTTATGTATGTAATTGGTGTTTTACGTTATACTCAAGAATATTTCACTTATACGTCGGCGACCAGCATTATGGTGGGAGGAAACCGGGGGAGTCCGGAGGGCACCCATCACAGCCCACAGGTTGCTGGCAAACCTTTCCACGCACAATGGAAGAGGGCTGTTGGTGGTAGGAGTAATTGGAACTCTGTTCAGATTAAGATCAGATCCAACCCGGTTTTCTAAGCTCGTCACTCGACACATGCATATATTAATTCTAATAATTTACAAATATGCGCGAATAATGTGAACCAAGAACGATTCGATATAAAGCAGGAAGCATGCTATATTTGAGTCATATAAAAAAGAAAATAGAACGTCCCAACAGTGTTTACTAATAACACGACAATGTTCCTTGAGAATTCAGATAAACTGTCAACAGGGACCATCCAACTCGATAACTGAGACTAATTTCTTATTAAAAATGCATACATTCCAAAAAAAATATAAAACAACAGTTTAATATACTAAAGACAGATTAAATACAAGAAGAATTAAAACACCTCGGATTTTACATTAGCCAAGAAAACCTAGACCAGGTTCAGCCATCAGTTTTGAATTTCAAAAACATTTCACATAGGCTATTCTTATTAAATGCATGTATATTGTTGTATAACAGGAATGTATTTATATCAAAGCATTTACTATATACAGTGTAGAAATGCACACAGCGTGGTGTACATATTCGTTTACCTTCGCAATAGAAAACTATTGCTAAGTTTTAGAATAGTTGACAATGTTCAGGACAGAGGAGGCTCTTGGTCTACAGTGTACATGACTGGTGTTACATTCACGCCATATCCCAGCTCAAATAATATGCCACATGTCCTGAAACTAACATCAGGAAACATGTTAGGCCCAATAGTATGTGAGATTGAATACTGAGCTTGCTACAGTTACAGATTAGCTTTACTGGTACTCAAATAATGAGCCTGTCCGTCAGGCTCTACCAGATTATCTTGCAAACGCGAGCATGTTATGACATTTTTAGCTGAAATGCGTTTGCAGCGAAAGATATATATGTACATGTATATAGAAACTGTACGCGTACATCTTAACAGAAAACACAAACCCTCACTGTATATATGTGTCGATAGACAATCTCTTTCATAGTTTAAAGAAAAACATCACATTTTCTTTTTCTGATGTAGGATAACCGAGATATCGCGGTTTGAAGTAAAAAGAAAATCGACGGAACGCCAAGCTCTCAATTTAACCAATGACGGGTGAGATATTCCTATCACCCAAGAAGGTATCTGCTTCTACTGTGACGGCACCTGTTTCTAGTTCCCCATATTGCGGTGTAGAAGTAGTGTTAAATCAGACGTTTTCCACCTGATTACGAGACAATTCTGATATACTTTAAAGCCAGTTTTTAACGAGAAAGTCTTAGTGGAATGCATCTGTGGTTATTTCCCAAGGTCTCCACCAAAAGGCCATAGTCGGTGACCGTAGAATGTAACAATGAAGGAGATCGTATTTCGCAAACAAAGGAGTGTCTCGCTTCTAAGAGTCAAGAGCGTAAGGTAGGGATGACGTGACATCGTGTTTCCGGTTTCTCTAAAATGCCATATCCTATGGCCGCGTAAGAATTTCAGATTAAAAGTTGATTTATAGAGTTACCTAATAGCAACCATAAAATGCTTACTCCCGTTTAGGTCCGTATGGACTTCTTTTCTGAAAAAAAGTTTTGTTGTGTCTTTTCTTGTCCTACTTATAGGTATCACCTTTGCGTGGATTTTAAAACAATTAGGAAGGAAATGAAATTCATATTCCCAGGAAAGCAAGGCCTGTGTGTTTAGAGAAACATTAGCATGTCTTTCTCTATGAAGTCTGAATGCTGAATTAAAGCAGGAAAAATGGGCGAATTCAGCGTGCTCGTATAGTTCTTTAGCTCGTCAGTATAGGTATATAACAGCAGTTTAATTTGCGTAATTAAGGACGAGCGAGGACCCCATTTGAGAAGCTAGGACACGTCTCGATTTGCATGCGACCCATATAAGGCGATACCCATATATAGCTTGCTTACACAAGGAAAATCCCGGAATCAAGAGATTATACTGTATAGTACAGGCTAACTAAGTCGAGTAAACCTTAACATGTAGATTAAATAACAAGATTGTCAACAAAATACAGTTTTGAATGAATTGGTTAGTTAGTTGCACCATTCCATGGAACGTATTGATGAGTCAGGTTCATTATAATGTGACTGGTTGGGGTATCGTGTCTGGTGTCTTTGGCATGATGTTCCAGTGGCGGCAGCACTTTGGGGGCATGGACTCGCCCTGCCATAAGAAGACACACTATAGGTACACACCAGAGGGACTCCTCGTCGTCATATGACTGAAACACTGTTAAGTACGACGTTAAATCTCTTAAATGTCCCAGTATTGCTGGGAGCTAAATGCCTTAATAGTTTGGAACTGTATATATCCAAATACTTGTGGAAGCTAAATGCATTAATACTTGTAGAAGAAAATTTATACAACTGGGAAACCACCCATACCACATAAACTACACATCATTCGTCGGAAAATATCACTGTGCAGCTTGATCTTTACTCCTCATTTGTTATGGGTGCTACGCTTCGCGTTAAGCGAAACGAATTTTGAGTGTTGCATTACATCTCAGTAGACATACTGGACACGTGTCAATCCTTGGGCAGTGGCTGCACATCGCCAAGTGCCCACAAGGGAGGAAGACGATGCTGGATTCATGCTGTCTACACCATTTGCAGGCCAAGCGAGCACGCAGTCGACAGTTATCTCTGTAAAGGTTGCTTCTCTCTGGAATTATAATTATACAATATATGTCTTATAAGAGATGCCAAAGATGTTAAAATAACTGGCATTATTTTTACGCTAAATCATTATCTAACAATGCACTGAAAAGAGTCTCAAAGACATTTCATAAAATTCACGTCTAGCTTTATCTGGTTTCCCTCCCAGCCATACTGCTGGTCGCCATCGTGTAAGTGATACAAGTACATTATTGAGTATGATGTTACATACTGAACTGTCTTGACCAATAAATGACAAGGGTGCTGAATTATTGACTGCATCGGCTTGGTCTATAAGTGATATAAGTGTCCTGAATTACCGACTGAACAGGCTTGACTGAAAAGCTATGGGTGTGCTGAATTACTGACTACATCGGCTCGCCCAACAATGAAGAATGTGTGGCATGACTGCCTGATTCCGCTTGCCAGCAGTTGATCAGTATATTGCATGACTGGCTTATTCGGCTTGTCCAGCAAGATATAACTGTGTGGCCTGACCGATTGAACCGATTTGGACAACAAGTAGTAAGTGTGTGGCACGAGTGGCTGAACCGGCTTGAAGAACAAGTGATAAGTGTGTGTCATGACTGGTACAACCAGTTTGTTCAGCAAGTCATAAGTGTATGGTATGATTGATTGAACCGGTTCGGCCAACAAGTGATAAATGTGTGGCATGTCTGACTGATTCGGCTTGGCTGACAAATGATAAGTGTGTGGCATGACGGACTGAACCGGCTTGAACAAGTGCTAAGTGTTTGGCCTGACTGACTGAAACCTACTGAAGACCGTCAAGCCTACTCATATTGAGGAATATGTTAAAGAGGTGAATACTATGTTTCTGGCATTAAAATGTGTATGTATATCAGTATAGCTGTCAATTAGATATGTGGTGGCTTTCATTTTCTAATCTGCACCAGTTAATGTCTTACGTCATCAAACATTTGACCTGCTATAGATCGCTCGATTGAAGGCTATCTTCCTGGTTTGCCAAGGTTAGCCAAGTACAGAAGCTACTATAGTTATGCAGCGGCTTCTTTATTTTACTTCTCGGTTTCCTCTCATTGTAAACTTTCATAGTTTATCTGAGCATGCCGTTATGTAAATGAATATTAAGTAAAGTAGAAGACTAAAAGCAATTTAACACCGGTGCGTCAAATAGATATATAGATAAATCAATCAATCAATCAATGTCCAAAGTTTAGTTGGCAACGTTTATACACGCGTACGTATAGCGTAACACCTTGGTAGTATAATGTATACACTACCCAAATGCCAGACGGTTATTACTTGTACGTAAGACTAATCACGTTCTTATAAAACTTAGCCCCATGATAAAGGTGCAATATGGAAACTTCTAGTATTCATGCATCTTAACTGGACTTTGTATTGCGTTTAGTGCACAATACACTCAGTTGAAACCGTTCGATACAAACGAACGCTAAGTGTGTTACTTACATCCTACACATGCAATAAGTTCGTAATGTTCTTCAGTGGATCTCTGAAGGATTAATCCAGTGTTCAGTGTTAATATGGTGATAAACTATTTAACACACCGCTTAGATTGTTTTCATGCATGTACATTGCGCATGGCTTATCCCCGACAGCCTGACCTCTCTTATGTAAACAAATCGAATGGTCCAGATTTTCCCGAGGGTTACGGTCTGTACCTTAGATAATTAAGGTGTGAACATAACCTGCCTGAGGCAATGAAGTAAGAGCAGTGAAAATAACACAACATTATTTATATTTGTTTATTACAAGTGGGGGCATCCGTGGCTCAGCCGGTTAGCGCTCTAGCGCGGCGCAATTACCCGAAGCCTCCCACCAATGCTGTCGCTGTGAATCCAAGTCCAGCTCATGATGACTTCCTCTCCGGCCGTACGTGGGAAGGTCTGCCAGCAACCTGCGGATGGTCGTGGGTTTCCCCCGGGCTCTGCCCGGTTTCTTCCCACCATAATGCTGGTCGCAGTTGTATAAGTGAAAAATTTTTAAGTACGGCATGAAACACCAATCAAATAAATAAATAGGTATAACAAGTGCACTTATAATCATCTCCATGAACTGAAACTTACCCTGAGGGGCTGAAGTGGCCCTCCAGGTCGATACATTCGGATGTAGGTCCTGGAATAAGAACAGACTCATGCATAATTTATTACACTGGTCGACGCATGTTTATTTTGCGTACCATGACTACGGCCCGAGAGAAATAAATGTACCTACTGTAAGTCTGATACATGCGCTGTCTACGAAATCTCACAATAACGAAGAGTGAGGTACATGGAAAAGCGATTGTGAACTGTGTGACAGCACAAAGTGGACAGGCGTTAGGAAACCACGTCACACAAGAACCACAACTATGGAACATCGGTTCTGCCATCAAACGCTAGTTTATTTAATATACTCGCTTTTTAACTGTTCATTATAAAAATAAAATCAATGATTAGTCCATGGTATTTAAACCACCATTGTACTTGCCAATATTCGGCCTTCCAGTTGGTCATTAAGGCCTGATTATATGGTAGCAGCTGCCAGAGGTAAAAAGCGTTTGCTTATCTGGTAGTTGTATGCAAGCCCGATGTGGACATCTCCTGCCGCGCCTCGCGAGTCGAGGACCGCATCACGAGGACGGTTTAAATCGCACACGAATTGCACCATTCTCTTTCAGTTTCCATATAGTTGTAACATGTCGAAACTGTAAAACTGTTTTTGCCTGTAAAGCCTATTGTGCCAAATGACTTTTTCAACTGCTGACAAGTAACTGGGTTCATATTTTTTTGCATCTGGTACGATCTTTATTGTCTCGTTACCTCACATGCAAAAATATTAATCAACATATAAATTTTTAAAAATCCTGACAAGAAGGCCATAAGTACCCCCACTCCCGAATATACAAGATTTTGTTCCTCACTTACCACAAAGTCGGAATCCTGGAAAAAATGACCAGCGCACGACATAGTATCGCACTTCTGATTTCCTCTGCCGAAGGACGGTTTTTTTACAGACCGCGCTCGTTTCAGTTAGCTGTGGATTAGGCAGAGACGAGAGACATCTACAGTCAAGGAATAGATCACGCTCTTTTATGTTCCACAATACATTCCCCATGCACAGTTCTATCCTTCTTTCCAGTCTGTCGAGTTATTTAATAGTGTGTATTAGCGATTTATTATTTATTATGGTATTTAAGCCGTACTCAAAAATATTCCATTTATACAACTGAGGTCAGAATTATGGTGGGAGGAAACTGGGCGTTTCACTAAGTATAATAGATGTCACTTAGGTCATGACTGGCTCAGCTATTTAATGTCGGATATTTAATTCTATCCGACCCGTGACCAGTGAGATCGCGTATTCGAACCCAGTTCTGCTTGTTTCGGCTGCGGCTTTATGTCATCAGGTTTGTCAGGTGCAGTGGTTTACTTCGGGTACTCCGATTTTCTCCACCCTTTAACCTGACAAAATCTTGAGCAAGTCGTTAAACAATAATCAAAAAGTAAGTTCATGTAAATGCGGTCAAATTATAAACGTAGAAATCTGGGGTTCCTGGGAAAAACCAACTACCATTTAGCAAGTAACTATTCTACGTGGAAAATCTTCGCTATTGGAAGACTAGTGATCTACAATAAACTTCAGGTAAGACTGCCTAACCGGCCTGACAGGCACAGTTAGTGTTCCCACTTAGTGTAACTGTCGGTAGCCTCTATCCTGTTAACATTGCTCTGAATAACATAACAGCTTACAGTTATTCAGTTTTTTTTTCTTTGACAACTTACCCACTCTCACTTATTGTTGGTTGTTCTGCTTCCTGTTCACATAAGGTTGTGTTATTAACATTATCATATATTATTGATATACATGTATAAATATAGATATGATTTCAGCTTTCAAATGCGCAAGTCTATCCAACATAGGTGAGATAGTGCAGGTATAGAGCTTTGATGCTATCAATTTAACACACATGCACTTTACTGAACGGTATAGCTGTTTAAGCTATCTTGTTGAACTCCGGTAATGCTTCACATTTTCCCCAGCAATAATAATTTCTTACCTTCCCATAATGCATTTAAAATTATGCGGAAAATAAATAATATTGAAAAACAATCTGTTCGGAATTGAAATAATTACATCAACAGCAAGATTTTGAAATTCTGCGGCAAGTTTGCAAAATACTTTACTTGAGGACTAAAATTGTACAATAAATTTAAAATGATTGACTGCTGTCTTAAGCAGCTTTTCGGAAAATTTCATTTAAATACGGCAGTGGTCTGTTTTAAGGATAGGGGAAGATAGTCCCGCCCAGTTCTTGACGGCATGTAGACCAGCATGTATATGACAAATGAACGTCCTGAAGTAAAGCAAGAACCAAACAACAGCCGGATTCCAACAGCCGACCTCCATTATGACTGAATGTATATAGCTGTCATTAGAAGAGTCATGTACATGTCAGCAAGCCCCATTATACTTGTACCCCCTTTAAATATATCCTCTCCAGCTGTGCGTACTCTAGCCTTTACTTGAGAGTATATTTATAAAGCAGTTCTTCAAAATATGACGCTCTTCCCATTTTCACTTCTGACTCACATTTATACGTATGGTTCGTGCTTTGCCTCGGAAGGAAACATTTAGTAAATCCTGTTAACTTGGATTCTCTATGGAAGTGTCTATCTCTCATCCTTCCTTTTTTACGACATTTTGAAATGGATCGATGTATTACTAATACTGTACACGTGATCTCAGCGCCAAAAGACCTGCTGTAATTGTGATGGGACGTATCAACTGAAATTCGGTACTGCTACCTATTCACATACATAATTTGTGTATGTGTGTATATATCTACATAAAGTGGCTCAGAGATAAAGCTATGCAGGTTTTACTAGGCCATGTATTTTCGCTTGATTTTTGAAGTGTATTGAGATATTTAAGCTATATTGTTGAATTCAGGTAATGTGTCACAATTTACTCAGCAATAATACATTTCTTACCTTCCAAATAATGCATTTAAGATTTTGCCGAAAAATAATATCAAAAGGCAATCTGTTTTGTGTTGAAAAATTACATCAACAGCATGATTCCGAAATTCTGCGGCAAGTTTGCAGAGTACGTTTTAATACCCAGCACTTCTGCTTACGCACCAGTGCTGTAAGCTTTCGGTTTTGTATAATTAAATAAACACAGCATTTACAGTATTTTCACTGTACATTCAGTTTATAGCTGGTGTAAATATGTTTACAACAGGTGAAATGCATTCACAGTGTACAGAGGAAGGCTGTCGCGTTCGTAGTTCAGCAAGGGTGCAATGTTTATCCCCAGAGAGGCTGTCATGTTTATACTCGGGGTGGTATTTGTAATCCAGAACGGCTGTCATGCACAGCTGTCGTAATCAAAGCGGCTGTCGTGATTGTAATCCAGAGCGGCTGTCGTAGTTATACTCAGAGTGGCTGTCATGTTTGCAATCCAGAACGGCTGTCGTGCACAGCTGTCGTAATCAAAGGGGCTGTCATGTTTGCAGTCCAGAGCGGCTGTCGTGTTTATACTCAGGGAGGTAAATGCATTTGTAATCCAGAGCGGCTGTCGTCTTCACGCTCAGCTGTCATGTTTATTGTGGTTGTCATTTTTGTACTGCAGAGCGACTGTCCTGTTTGTAATCCAGCGTGGCTGTCGTATTTATGCTCAGAGCGTCTGTCATGTTTGTATGTATGTATGTATGTATAATAGGGGTTTTAAGTCGTACTTAACAATTTTTCAGTCATATGAAGACGAAGAGTTAGAATTAGAATGTATATATATTGTTTCTTCTTCTGACAGGGCGAGTCCATGCCACCAAAGTGTTGCAGCCTCTGGAACATCATGCCGAAGACACCAGACATGACAAATACAAGTCTTTGGTATGGTCCGATCCGGGAGTGATCCCGGGTCTCCCAATCTCGAGGCGTACGTTGTCATGTTGGTAATCCAGGGCGGCTTTCATGTTTGTAATCCAGAGCTTCTGTCGTGTTTGCAATCGAGAGCGGCTGTCGTGTTTGCAATCGAGAGCGGCTGTCGTGTTTGCAATCGAGAGGGGCAGTCGTGTTTGCAATCTAGAGCGATTGTGGTGTTTGTAATCCAGAGCTTCTGTCGTGTATGCAATCCAGAGTGGCTGTGGTGCTTACAAATTTCCGGGGGCTGGTAAAAAAATAAGGTTCGTTTGATTATCGCTTATACGCTGGAACTTTATTATTTCAATAAGATCTTGCAAGGGGACAAGCATGTGGTGATCCAAGATATACTATCGATGTCGTCGCCAAACTTTGGTGATAAGTATTGTCATAAAATGGTGATCTTTTCCCTCAAACCTGCACATGAACTTTCAAATTGTACGCATCTATCGAAACATTGGCTTCGAAAATTTTGAGCTAAAGCAAGACCACATCTCTGTCTGTGACAACTGACGTCACGCGTTCGTTTACACGTTGGCGCGAGGAGTGCTGATTTCAAAAACATATACTGAGCGATAATACATAATATTCATATCTGGGCTTTGAACACGAACGATTCACCGTAGAACGGTATTTGCTGGTCATATAGATGGTAATGGAAAATGGAACCAGACAGTGTCTACCATGTTGTTAAAAGCTTGATTTTCTTGGATTTATCTCCGTGAATTGCGGTATAGATGTGTTTGTTGAATTGAGATCATGCTCTGGGAGATCACATATCCTGACATGGCAAATAGCACGCGCTGTAGATCCACAAATGACCAGGATATACATCCAGTGCAGGCTGGAGATAGCTATACACATACATGAGAGACATCTTCTTGGTGGTCTACAGAGTTGTGAAGTAGGAACGTGTTTGATTAATTTCATGGCATGAAATCTGATATGTACAGATGATTTTGACTTGTTGACATTGGGCTTGTTCCTGTGAGTACATTCGCACTACACCAGAGGTCATCCCTAAGCAGGCATGACCCTGGCATCTTTGGTGGGTAATTCGAGTTCAGTTCAAAGACATGTAACTCCTTTTGCCCAGCCAGGTGCCAGAGAGAAGGGGTAAATGTGAACAATCAGGGTGTCCGTCTGAAGTGTGCAAAGCAGAATTCAGGTCACATGGTGGCGCAACATGATCGATTTAAAAACAGAGCAGGACGAGTTGAGAGATTTCAGTGGATAACGCACTTTAGCCTAGCCCATGACTAGGTCGAACTGGTTGTAGAACTGGAAGACGTCAAGGAATCTTCTGATGTGAAGTCTCGTCAAATTGTAGTTTTAATTGAGTTTATCCACATGTAGGCTAATGTACAAAAATGTTTAACAGTGTATCTCTGCTCAGCGACTAATTGTTTGTCTTTTTAAATTATTAGAACATTGTTAGCAAACTGACAGCCCAGAATATGTATTGCAGTTTAAGAAAATATATATATATATTATATGTATATTCATATAAATTTAACCTAAGCAAACATGTAATAAATACAAGGTGGCACTTTCCGTTTTACTCAAAATTCTACCTCAATTACACTCAAACTTTCACATTTACACGAACTGGTGCACATCGTCGGATTGATTCACAAGATGGAGTTTACATGCATTTCCACATTCCTGTCCGGTTTCACTCCCTATAACTACATTTTTGTGTGTTTTCTTTCCATTTAAAACATTGTGAACGTACAATTCATTTACAATTCAGCAAGGGCCCTCCGATGCTCAGTCAGTTAGCGCACTAGCGCAGCGCAATGACCCAGGAGCCTCCCACCAATGCGGTCGCTGTGAGTTCAAGTCCAGCTCATGCTGGCTTCCTCTCCGGCCGTACGTGGGAAGGTGTGCCAGCAACCTGCGGATGGTCGTGGGTTTCCCCCCGGCTCTGCCCGGTTTCCTTCCACCATAATATTCTCGAGTACGTCGTAAAACACCAATGCAATGACTAAATGAATAGAAGAACACACACATCAACGAGAACGATAGTCAAGTCCTCGGCTGCCAGGCTGTCGCCAAGGTTTTGTAATACTGTACACTGCAAAAAATAATGTAATTTTACAGGGCAAAGTGATGTAAACTGAAACAGTGATTTCAAGTGTAAATACAACGTTGAGATTTTTGTGTTAGTTTACACGCTGTTCCTGTAGGATTATAGGATAGGGTGCAAACGTTCATCACACCGTTGATTTTGTAAATGTATTGCCCGTAGATCCAATAACCAGTGTAATTCTTCACGTAAAAGCGGTGTTACTAAACAGGTGGACACGCGGTAAATACACAGTTACAGTATCTATAACTATATGCCAGACTATAACGACATGAAAGACGTCGTCTCACTTTCGGTGATATGAGAACGAGACGCTGTATGTAACAGTAACACTCGGCTTCTAATCGAGTTTTCTGTAGTATGCAATCGCTTAATATCATTGAAAAAAAGAACAACAACAAGTATAAATCTATATTTTCTTATTTTCTTTTTTTGTTTTGATTTTGAAACTTCCATGTTATACAATATCTTCATTAAACTGTGACTGCTGCATGTATATCACAATTGCACAAGTTGAGTTCTATTTGTACGTCCTGCTCAGCAGTGTTTCGCTCATATGACGACGAAAAGTCCTTCTATATGCTGTGTCTCCATTTGGCAGGGGGAGTCCATTGCGCTTCCATTGCCACAATAACATGGCTCAGTAATAAATCTCATGGATGGAAGCACATATAAATAGTTTCATGTATATTACACATAAAAAGAAACAAGACAAAAATTAAATATTATAAAAAATAAAGGTAGTTGCCATGGGAATTCCTTAAAAATTCCCAGACCACATTTAAATGAAGCAAGCAACATCTGAAAGACCATTTCGTGCCAATTCAAGATATGGTCATCATTATTTCATGGCATTTTTTAACATCACTGAGAGGGACATGGAGATTAAGGAGTTACGGTGAACCATACTGAACCATAGCAACGTCACAGATTCATTTTGGCGGGACCTTTGTTTCCATTTTAATCACCATTAAATAAATGCCATAAGATAATGACGACTATATTTGGAATAGGCACGAAATGACAATTTAGATGATTCATAGTTTCACTTAAAAGTGATCTGTTCTTTTAAGACTGGAGATTTCAGGTGAGATTTTACATAAACATTTCTGATTTCAACCATTTAAATGTGGAGCTGAATGACAGTTATACAGGCTAGAGCATGATACTGAAATGAAGGAATAAATTATAATGATGTAACGGCACTTTCAGCAATATCATGGAGAGCATACAGAACAAGCAAAAAGTATGGTTTTAAATACATAACTCTCCAAATTCAAATGAAGCGATGATTGTTTAATTACCAAAAATAAAAAGACAAATGCCGGCTAAAATACGAAAACTATACCTTACAAACAGATTGCAAGATATGGCAAGAATTTGGTACAAATATACAGAGTTTTTACCCAATGAAACATTTTCCCTATCACGCTAAAACTGACCTCCTTATAAAGACCAGTTTTAAGCTCTCTCACATAATATGCCGGTTTTGACTAATGATGATTTGATCTGGAATTCATCGCTTGTTCGCTGTGATACATATAAAAGAGCAAACAATTGTGTCCCTTAAATGTTGTTTAAATGTTATATAATACTGTCATTTTGTCTTGCAATTAATACCAATATGTTCTCGTACCAGTATAACTGAATACAACACCCAATAATATGACACATTTAGGAATATCACACAAAAAATGATATTAGAAAACAATTATAAAAAAACCCGCCTGTTTGAAAATTTGTTTTCCTAACGACTCGAATACCCCCCACTGCGCCCTTACAGCATCTATTGCTGGACTTTATTGCATGTTTTAATCCACCCTATTTCTTGGGTGTTTGACTGGTGCTCTTCATAGTATTTTTCGGTGATCAAAAAAATAAGTGCTGTTACCAGATGGCACCTGTCCAACACATGTCCGTATAAATGTTTTGGCACGACATCTTAATGGTTTTGTCTAGGGTTGTAACCTAGCTTGTATTAAATTAACTTGTATTTAATTAAAACTAAGTTGAGGTCATATACACCTTGACTTCAAATATGATATGGACACCTTGTACAGTTAGCATTATATGTTGCATGAATTAGCACTTAATTTACAATTCTCCAACATTTAAAAAACAAATGCACAAAAATATAAAGCACTCTTTGTCTGAGTCAACAGGTGTCGCTGCAGTGAATTAGGACTTCTACGTCATAAGTCCTTTGATACGCAACGTCGAACATGTTGCATAGAACGTTTTCATTTATGACGCATATGCTCTACTCATTGTGGCGTCACACTGTTGACGCTGTAGCGGAATCTTCATCGTCACTAAAATGACGCCACGTGTCCCACTTCTGACTTCTGCCGGGGTCCATTGGAGTGCGACACCTTGGTTTGAAGCCCAAATTTTCTGAAACAAAAAGAACGTATTTCAACCAAGGTTAAAAAAAAAGTCCAATAAGATCACTGGCTTGATTTGCTGAATCTGGAGTTTCACGCGGGGTAACGGGGTGGGCGGTGGTTTCCAGGCCAGATTTTGAAACTGTTAAACAATTTGCCACGATAGTCACGGTGAGAAAATTAGTAGGCCGTAGTAAAACGGGGTGAATACAACAAACCGTGAGAGTACGCAATAGGCCGTAACAAAACTTGGAGGCAGCCCGCAGTAAGACGGGAAGAATGTGTATTACCCGGTATTTCATAGTCCTTTCAAGTTTTGTCACGTTTTGCCACTTTTTGTCTCGGTTCGCATTGCAAGCTAGGGTGCATGGTAACCGTTCTTCGAATTCAATCACGGCCCTCCCTGCGTGTGACGGGTTACGGGCCCGGCGCGATAGGGCGCGTTGCGTTGTACTCCGATATGATACGGCGCGCTATCTGGGAGGGAGTATAGAAAAGCTGGTCCCGGCAGGGGAAATGTAGGATTAAAGGGGAGCTTCGTTCGAGTCCGAGCAATAAAGCCTGAGCAATCGACAACACATTACTGCATCTACAATACAAAGAGAGAAGACCAAACTGTGAAAAAATAAGGTCAAACTATGCCACCAAAGAAGCCAAGAAAATCGCTAGAATTCCAGGGCGCACCAAGTTTCTGGCAAACGGGGCTGCCGTGAACCCGGGAACAAAACTAACATTACTTGAATGTGAAAGATCAATCATAAATCAAATATTTTAATTGTCCTTACCTGAGATCAATTATGTTTCGACTCGTGTCAGGTAGCGTAGCAGAGCCCCAGCACTCACCCCATCGTAATGTCCTGGAAATATAACTGTTCGATTAGGAGGGCAAATACATGTTTTCAATAGAACGTCACCTTCCATGCATAAGCCTCTATACATCCTACAAATGTCACCACAACCGTCTCTCCTCCATGTGTAGTCATATTTAAAAAAGCTTCGCTCCAAGCACGATAACCAAATTTTCTGATGTACGGTTTGGTTTAATTAATTCTCTAAACCTTAGCCCAAACTGTCAAAGCTCTCCTATCCAACCTACAGATACTTGTCAGAAGTGCAGATCACGCCCACATAGGATGTACAGGATTTAAACCTTGAATTACTGTCCAGAGTGACGCCATTTTTCTATGTATACACCCTGCGCAACCTGACGTCATTTTTCTTTGTGACGCTGCATTCCATCGAGCACCAGTGTTGACGGCACATTCCTACATGGGCGTGACCACAGTGGACATGGTTTGCATGATTTTTCCCAGATACAACGCTGTGTTGTACCACGCGATGGTAATTGTTTTTAGTTCATACCGTCCTTGAACCTAAAATACATTTAAGCCCCGCCGCCCATATGGACTGCTGTTACCAAAACAGACTTGGTGATGTCTGCATAGCTGACGACCGTAGCTTGCAAGAAAAGAAAAATCATGAAATAATTAGAAAATTAAAACAAAAACAACAGTTACATGTATTCAAGACTTTCATTATTCTGAAAGATCGGTGCCGATAGCATATTTTAATCCTTCATATGGACGACAAAGTGCAAAAATTTTACGCAGGCATATGTGTGTATCGGTATAATAACAACAACACTAAATATGTCAGGTCAGCCCTTCTCTTTCAGATATCGGAGGAAAAACTCATTAAGAGCCTGGTTGTCTTGTCGAACACGAGGATATTATTCTCTTTTTCCCACCTGAATTGAAACGACCTCCTGCTTCCGTGATTTAACGGCTGGAACATGCATGACCTCTCGATCCACTTTTGTATGTCCTGGACCCGAATTTGATCATTTCTTTTTAAGGTTTACACAGATGAATTCAGTGCAAAGTATGCTCTAATTCATCACTGTTACATCAGTAAAAAAACAGTACCATTTTTTTCTTTTCATGGTTATCACCAGTTGAAAGGTGAAAGGCCAATGTACTAAAACTACTAGTGTATTCTGCTAAAGCCTATACACAGTCCAATGACATGTCTGCGTGTCAATAGTAACACATAATTTTTATGAGCGGCTGAAAAATGAAAGTTCCGCACCAAATTATATTACGGAATGTTTCACAAAGCAGAAGACCATAAGTATTTTCCACTGTCATATTTTTGTTACACCGCTGTGCATCGCTGACGGCGAAATCTCAAGCACTTCCCCCCGGAGCTTTCCTTCATTTTTCCGAATCAAACAAAATTTGCTCTCATCCTCTGTTCAAAACATAACGATTGTGCCTCGCCTCTTTCAGGCAGCCGTACAACCAGTAAATTCCACTGATTTTGCCTCGTCTGGATTCATGTCTCACTTTAAGAACTGTGTCTTATAATTTTCTGTACAACACTGCACTTGTTCAAACTCACCATATACCCTTCTATGGTTTAAATCCCCTTATACCCTTCTCAACACGCCGATAACTTATACTAACTGTAATGTAGGAAGCGTCAATTTTTTTTGGACGAGACCGCAGGCCGAGGTCGGTGTTTCCGTGATTGAGCGCAGCCGATAAAGGGCGATATACTGAAGAAATAATGGCTTCATTCACTGCGTATACGCTGTGATAAATGCCGTAAAAAGGATGTGTGCATTGTTTCGACAATGGATGCCTAACTTTTTACTGCAGTTATCACAGGATATATGCAGTGAATTAAACCATTATTTACTTTCTAACACACCACCCGATCAAATGCATTTTACATTAATTTTCAGCATTTATTCCTTTCACATTTTTCAAAGTGATACCTATTCATCCCTCTATTTTGAATACATTTCTCTTGCCTCGATCATTTCAAGGGAGAGTCCACCATAAAGAACTACAAGGTCCCTGTTCTGAAAACCAATGACAATATCGCATAATACGTGACGTAGAGATCTACAAGTTTACCATATATGTACATGTATATTGTGACGTCATCCCGCTGCACCCACTATGGAAACGAAAAAAAAAATCTTTTTTCGACCTCATGGCGCCTGGGTGTGAAGTCCTAAAACTGAATCCACAAAAGTGATAACTATAAACTACATGAGGTAGGACTCTGATCACTGAGAGAAATCCTGATATTTCGCCCTTATATAAAGTAGGCCAATATGAAGGATAAAAGTAAATCGATCAAGTACACAAGTTCAAATCCTTTCATTTGGTGCAATAAATAGCACGACAGAAAATCACGCCGGGAATTAAACGTACAAGTCGGTATGTCTCCATTTAAATAATGGGTATATTTACACACAGCCCGCAATTTAAGATAGAATTGCCCATATGCCTTTAATTTTAAGGCTCCTCGTAGAAATAAATTCGCAACCCAGTCACTGCTTCTTTGATCCTGTTTCGTGGCGAAGGCCACACTACCGCTTCGTACACTTAAATTTAACATGTTGACCTATATATGGATTTAACGGCGGTTGCTGACGTCATTTTTGTTTTCATTCGGGTAGACGACGTCTGCGGCAGTAACATATCCTCCCTTGCAATATGTGCGGTTGGAACAGTCCCGCTGAACGTTATGACGGTACTCGCTGACAGCAGTGTTCGGTCACGTGAAAAGTACAGTACGTATATGCTATGACGTTTCTGTTCCTTATTTAGTACGGATTCTACAGATATGTTAGAATTATGAGCAATGCATAACACCCCCAAAGATATATCTAGTTATACACATTATCTCTGATTTCATGCCACGCAAATGATCTGCTGGCAAAACCTCATGCTTCCCCACCCCACCCCCTTTGTACATACATTTCCCCTTCAATTTCAAAACTAATCATTACATTTGTTATTTTGTCACAGGTGAAACAAGGCATACTTGTACAGTATCTTTCAATAGCCCTTAAAATATTTCAAAATTGATTTTTCTCTCTATATAGCCTTTTCACAAATCAAAAACGTCAAAGCTGTAAAATAAAACGTTGAATCATAGTATCTGCCGAAAATGATCCCTGTTAAAAAACTGATATAAACTTACCGTGTTCCAAATAGTACGAACGCAAGGCATATTTCACATGCCTACAACAGTATCCCCGTTTGAAGATAGGCATCACAGATTGCAAATCTAGATCCCACGGGTGTGCACCTTGGAGAAAGCCTATGTGATATAAAAGCAGCTATATGTATTTCGGTGAAGTGAGGAAAAAATGACACACCCTTCATAAGAAAGGCCGAGGAATGTTACTTGTAAATATGATAATCAACACTTTAGGGAATTTGAAAGTGACTTTAAAAGCCAATTTGTGGTATAACAAATTTATTTATTTATTTAATTGGTGTTTTCTACCGCACTCAAGAATATGTCACTTGTATGACGTCGGCCAGCATTGTGGTGGGAGGAAACCGGGAAGAGTCCGGGGGAAACATTGACCATCCGCGGGTTGCTGGCAGGACAGATCAATTTACTGTGTATGAAGGGTCATCTTACATGGTTGAGGTTGGTCCCTTTGGTTAGTCCCTGAGGCTGATTCCTGAACTTGATTTCCATGTAAGTCCTGCAAGGAATACACTATAATTTTGTTAGTTACGTTCAATATGAAAGTGGTTCATGTCATAAGGCGACTCATTATGGTGCTGCATCACTGAATTACCATGCAGAGAAAACACCAGCACTTGACAGAAAATTATATTTCGTCCACATTTCAATATATGTCTGCAGCTAAGACATTCTTAGTTGTGAGAGAAACAATGCTATCCCCGAATGAGACAGCGATGGCCTTGTACATGCATCTAAATAGTGCCCCTGTTGATATTTGTACACATAAGTAATAGGATCATTTCCATGCGTTCATGTGGCGATCCTTCACGACAGTGTCCACTTGAGCAGTATGTCAAAAAAAAAAAAAAATTCCCAAAAGCTGTCAAAGCTGGATTGTGCACTGTTGGAACTCTTCATGAAGCATAAGACTAAGGTGTGACACGATGCGTTTTTGAGAACTTGGCACTGATATGTCATTATTCTGTGCCAAGAAGATAGGAATCAACTGTTATTTACACATTACATAGTGCCTTACTGTAATACATTTTGTATATATGTAGGTGTAGTCTTGTATTTTACTTCTTGTTTAAGCCTAGCACTGGCTATTTCAGTTCACATCGCACCGCAATCGAAGGTCTAACGTTACCTTAATAATAACTCACCACAAATTCATAGGGGCAATTACACCTAGTGGTGACTGGCATCCTACTCAAGGGCGAACCGTGGAGAGTACCCAATGACACATTAGAATCAGTCATGCCCTGTGAGGAGAGAAACGATTAAATAGTGACATTTTTAGTTATATCTTTTTCAGCTGTTTTACTCTATAGGCCAGAATTTGTTTTGGCCAGTTACTGAAGAACATTCCCAGATGTGACGTACCGTACGAGTACCATCGACGGTTCAGTGCCACCAAGGTCACATAAACAATGGAGGCAGGGAAATCTAAAAAATAACCTATCCAAGGCGGTGTTTGAAGGGTGGATTTCCAGAAAAAAGAACACGCACTTTCTAATAACTGAGGGTTTTTTCGAAGCGGACGGGACTTGAATAGAACTCGTGTCGCAATGGGTTAGATGCAGTTGAATGTTGTTTAACACAACGCTTATGAATTTTTCCCCTACACGATATTTTGGCAAGCTCACTCAGCCATTCATTCTTTTTGGTACGAAGTTACACAGTGAGATAGTGCACAATGAGCCTGTCCGAGCTGTCAATCAAGATCGCGCATTTTGTCAGTCATAATCAGTAATGTTGCAAGTAGGTCAACCGAATGTCCCGCTCACTGGTTACAAATGTTCAATCTTTCTGTGACGCCCTGGCGTCAAAATTGCTTCGGTCAGGAATGGAATGAAAAAAAATCGTTGTCATGAGAAGGGGTTATCGGATGTGGTGGATCTATCCGTGGGGACCGGTCAAACGCCCGGCAGCAGGAACCTGAAGTCATTTCGAGATTAGTGTTAAAGATTTCTGTTGACCGTGACCTGAGTTTAAATCCATACAACTTATCAAAATTAATACAGTGGAGCAATTACAAGCAAAACATTTACTCTAAACCGTGGCGGAGGGGGTAAGCTCGCCACCGCGACGTAATGACCCAGATGTCTCTCATCAATGCAGTCCAGCTCCTGCTGGCTTTCTCTCTGGCCGTACGTGGGAAAGTCCGCCAGCAACCTGTCGTGGGTTTCCCCCGGGCTTTGCCCGCTTTCCTCCCACCAGGATGCTGGCCGCCGTCGTACAAGAGAAATATTTTTGAGTACGGCGTAAAAAACCGAACAAATTAATAAATAAATAAATTTACTCTGAGTGGTAAACCTTGTATAACACACATTGTCAAGTTATGCTTGAGGTCTTCAAAGACTATGAACTCAATGGTCACACTGTGTGAGATCTGAGGTGCTATTATTTAAGCACACTATCTTACTCAACTTTCAACAGTTTTCTGTCAATAATCCATGTTAGCCATTCATGATGACAACACCTCCTGTAATGTGCTGGATGTGATTAATGGTGGCAAAAACTGAAATATAACCTGTTCAGTATGGTTCAAAGTTCACCGTGGCACCTAAATCTTTATTGCCATTTTAATCACTGTAAAAGATGTCAAAAAAATGAAGACTATATTTGGAATCAGCACGAAATAGTCTTGTAGATGATGCCTACTTTGTTTAAATGTGTTCTACTCTTTTAGGGTATCTTTGGCAAGCTAATCCTAAGAACATGTATGTGAATATCATCGCGAATATTTCATAAGAGAAAAGGTGAGGAACATTAGACACAATGGTGCAGGTATACCAGCAGAAGGTGAAGCTCTGGAAGCCGGATTCCATCAGTGAGGTGGGCGGAATCGTCGGAAGCTACACAATGATCCTGCAGATGCTGACTCCTCCATTACAGATTCAACGGTTTCCATGTCTACCCTCCGATTTCGTTTTAAGATAGTCTGAGTATGAAACGACAAATCCCTTTAGCCGATAACCGGATCGCCTTCATGGGCCAGATTTCAAGCTTAGTGAGGACGGATGGCTGAATATTCAGAAGGTAAAAGTAAAGTAGAAATGCTACAAAGCTACCAGAATGACGATTTATCAATGACACGGCTAAATTTGAAAGACAGACTATCATTATATTCTAATCTCTTCTTCCACGTGCATTTGCAAAGGTATGGGATGGTTAATTGATAACATCACTCATGCCAGCCTGTCCTAAAAAAATCGATAGAGAAACATGCATTACCTGAAAACAGAGCCAAGTGAAAACAGAGAGCAAGAGTTTCTGTGAAGGTATAAAATAGTGAATAGTTTTAAAGCGTGTTTTTTTTATTATACGCCCAGCGGAGTAAAATGATAAGGATCTGAAATCGGCTTTACATGTTGTATTGTTCTCTTGGTGACTCAGCCTTGTTGTTTAAAAAGTAAAGAGGTATAACATTGTCAAATAAACCAGAACTTCTATTCATGATAAACACACGATTTCTTTGCCTTTGGCTGCCAGGTAATAATCCCAATTAAAACAGAAATATGTGAATATTATCACATGGGTTATTTTTCATATATCTAAATGGTTGCGCCTTGTTATACCATTGCGCTGAGATATAACCGTACGTAGGATTACAGTACATGTGTATGTAACAATTTATCACATGTATCTATTATATTTCAGAATATTAAATGACGACAGTTGTCCATCTGAAGGCCGGAAGATATCGAGAAGCAAGGGCTCGGCGAGAAATGCCCTAACTGTCCACGACTCTGATGCAGTTTTATTGCAACCTACAGGCCCCTATGCACCAAAGTTTAATGAAGCAAATAGTACAATGAAGTTAATTGCAATTTATTAGACGTCTGCAGTGTGGAATTACTCAGAATGTTGTCTTGTGATCACTTACAACTGGTGGTCAGTAACAACAATTACATAAAAGCAATAGAAAGGAACCAGGCCTCTGGGATGCTTCGTCCAGTAGCCGAATTCTGGTTTATGCAGTGGTGCAATGTAAAAGACTACAGCGTAGATTGTAAACGCAGGGCAACGAATGGTCACAGGAAACTGTTTACGTCAATACTTAAATAGTAAAACCTTAAACAACCCCCTAGCACCATGGCTTACGCAGATTTGAACAAAAATGCAGGATGAAAATACCTAATATTTACATCAAAAATTATAATGTATGGAAACTTTCTTGTGTACTTATGTTTACCCGCTTCTATGCCTTAGGAAGTAATATCCTTAAATGCAGAAGAAAAAAAAATGCCACCACGGGCCTGAAGGGTCAGGATGGCATGGCCTCTCCACTTTGCTCGGAGCTCATTTCGTCCTCTATTTTCTTTTCTAGCTGCAGAAACGGTTGCAATTAAAGCCCTTTGTATTCATTTGTGTGTTTAGGTTGCCAATGGAGAATTGCGTTTAGCGCAAATACTGTATCTCGTCTCTGTGAACCGATGCACACTGGTTAGACCGACCTAAAACATGCGTATGCATTATGTCCAGGGCCCACAAAGCACCAGCATGTATACATGCTCATCGAAAATATAGGACACATGATTTTGGGTTCTCTTACTTACCAACAGTTACTGATACTGATACTGCACGTGTTTATAGGTAAGACAACTGCGTTGGTCCTTATAATCACATATCGTGAGCATAAGTAGGCGTTCAACCATCTGACGGCTGCGGCTTTAAGCCAGGAGACTTTAGCAGTTATCTGACATAGGACCACACCCTAAAACCTCACCTCACCATGTCAGTAAAACGTTATTAGGTACCGGTAAGGCGTTAAGCACCGATCAGATAAATGAACAAACAAGTAAGTAGGTAAATAACTGACAGCGAAGTATATACACTTTATCATGTTAAGCGCCACGCTGAGTTTTGTGGGGTAGTGCAGTGTATATATATATATATATATATATATATATATATATATATACACACGTAACATTGTTGAACTCACATGTGCGCGCGTTCTCGCGAGGCCTGTGAATCATATATCAGACATTAATCGCCCAGCACATGCTTACACATAGAGAGGCAATAGAAAGGACGAAACCAAACAGGGGCGGTATGAAAGGGTGCAGGTACATGTAACTTATACATAAAGGTGACACCATTCTATACAGTACAGCCGTAACAATACGCTGGGTATGTCGTCAGGCAACTAACCCTACCCCCGACTCTTTGGTTGATCGATCTCCATTATGTATGCACCATACCATAAATCTTCTAACATTTCTCTCACATTTTTTTCCACAAAAGTAAAAATATGGTGCGTCATTCACTAAATCGATTAATCATAAGAGAAAATCGAAAGTGCTGTTACAATGGCTGTTACAGTTACACGTATACTCTATACATGTATAGAGAGCCGATCAGATGTTCCGAACATTAGAGCTTTTAAATAAGGTATATGTGTCACTGAATGTCAGGCCATTGGTTTGTTTGCACTATTTGAAGTGTGTTATTTCAGATAACTCTGAAACCTGTAACCAATCACCATACACATATACTTACAGGGTGTAATATACACATAGATTATACCACGGGTGCTTAGACGACCACTGAATTTGAAAAAGCCAACCTAGATACAGCTATAGGCTTACTTCAGATGACGATATGTAGATGTTCATGTTTCTGTAGATATGATATCTCCACTAAAACTGTGTGCAGTAGTCAATACGTGGTCACAAATACCGAAACAGTTACAGACGATTAAACGGATTACCTGGTCTGACGTAAAAGTAAGTGTGTTTTCTTTTTGACAATACTGCAAAATTTTCAAATCTATTTAGCTGTAAGTTCAATTTTTAGTGAATATCACCCTTACCAGCACATAAACAGAGTGTTCCAAATCCACAATGACAAGCAATTTTAATGGAACCACACCGATTCTCGTATCAAAAACATTTTTTTTTAAAAGACGAAGGGTTTGCCAGCAACCTGTAGTTGGTTTTGGTTTCCCCCGGGCTCTGTCCGGTTTCCTCCCACCATAATGCTAACCGCTGTCGTATAAGTGAAATATTCCCCAGTAAGGCGCAAAACACCAATCAAAAAACAAACAAATAAATAAGGTGAGTTACTACTATTGTTTGATTGATATCTGGACGACTTTGGATATAATTTTAAAATGTTTCATTTAAAACACAAGCCGTTGAACCGAAGTATAAGTATATCCCAAATATGAAAATATAGTGGCGAAGCCTTTCGTTCTAAACACTGGTACCGGATTGTCCTCAGCCGTGCTCGCAGCCCTATATTAAACGTCCAACCAACAAGGGAGCTAAGTTTGTGACCGTCTAACAAATATTATATTAAAATACAGCAAATGTGGAAAATCGAATTCGAGAATTAAGAGAACCACTGTGATATGCAAAAAATATAAACAGATATATAGTAATCTATTTTTAGGTTTCTGTTATACCTTTTTTCTAATTCGAGAAATCAGATCAACTAGAAACTTCGAAAGTATGAACTGAATGTTTAAATGAATTTCAAAATTCTTTCTCAGACAAAAAATATGGTCTTCTTCAATGGACTTCAGACATTTTATCAGGAGTAGATAGTTTCCGTCAAGGGTTAGATGCACACACCCATTTGTCACTGGTGCTCGAATCCAAGACATTGGCATAACGTTGTGAGAGTGAGGTGTTAACGTTACATATAGATGTACTTACCCAGCTGTCGCAATATTACCTGCACGAGCCGAAAGAGAAGTGCTCCAGTATGACATTTGATATTTTAATATAATGATATAGCCATGTTTGTGAATGGAAAGAATATACTTCCAGATGTTCTGAATATCTTACATGATCACTGTAACTTATGGAGCTCATGTGTAAATAGTTCAATGTTATGGTATTCAAAAAAGGAAGACGAACTGACATTAGTTTAATGTTTACATTGAACAGTGAGGAGTTAGCAATACATATAGTGACTTTTCTAGGTGTCGTATGTTCAGCTTGTGAGTCTCAAAAACTAAAGCTCAATAAGCACTGGCAGATCAGGCTAAAAAATTGAATTTATGACGTGTAAATACCTGTATAAGATTGATAACTTACAACTAAAACACCAACTTGAGTGTCAGATATTGAAAGTGTCGATAAGAAATATTATTAAAATATCCCAGTGGTTAAAGGTTGCATGCGAAAATTATATTGCATCCGCTGCACTTGGAATAAGAACATCTCCGCCTTTTCGACTACTGTTCACCATGCATACAACTGTCGTATACCTAAGTATATAATGTACATATACATGTATAAATGCTTCTGGATCAGTCAGCCCAATTCTATAATGATTTATCCGTGTATAATAGTTCAGAAATGTCTTTTTAGCCCGTTAAATATTTGTGCCATTGCAGGCATTGTCGCCAGTTTCCTTCTCTAGGATACACATGTGCCTAACTGATATGGAATACCTTGAAAGGGGACTTTCTTAAGCATGAATAGATGGTGACATAGCTTCTAAGAAACTAATTCAACAGAGTATAGTTTAAATAATTATACTTAGGATAGCTAATCAAATATACATAGCTGTTTTGCCACCGTGCTGCTGTCACGGGGTTTTCACTTTCACTTTCATAACTACATGTACAAGGATATGCAGAGATATGTCATTTGACTGCACAGGGCCAAAGCGTATGCAAGTCGGTTGTCCTGTTCTGTTTACTTTGTGCACACTTATATATTAGACGCACACACAAGCAAATCACAAAGTGTACCGTTGTTATGTACTCAAGAAATGTGTAGATAAGGCTTACTCTCTGTGTACAAAACATGCATGGACGTTGTGTAACTAAATACACGTACACTATGTCAGCTAACCACACCGTGCTCCTGGGACATACACAAGCCGTGGAATTATTATGCATTTGAAGACTAAAGGGTTGAAGGGGGAAGTGGGGGAGGGGGTAGTAAACTCGAGCTACCATATTTTCATACATCGTGAGCCATGAAGGCTTATCGCAACACCTTCATTTATCGCAAATACCAGCAGTCGTGTAATAGACACCAGTGTATACTCCAGCGTGGCCTATTGTGGAAGAAAATCTGATCCTCTAGATATAGGCGTTTTAGTAGGCTTCATAAACAGAATATTCACAAAGACGGGTTTTTAATGTTTAATTCAATGTATTCAAGCTCTCCACCGTCCTAAAATCGTAGGTCATAAAGCAACTACATGTCTCGCAACAAGCCCCCCTCCCCCAGAAGACAGAAACAACAACAACAACAAAACAAACAAAAAACAAAACAAAAGAAAAACATCCCTCCCCCCCAAAAAAACAACAAAAAAAACAAGCAAACAAAAACACAAACAAACAACGATAGAGGTATTCTAGCTTGTGTGCACTGTCTTGGTGAACTATATTGCACATCTGCGCTGTTAGTTTGTATAACTTTGACTGGAAGAAGTCTCAGTTTTTAACACATTTTCATCAAGGCCCTAGATGACAAAGAAACAACTTGGCTGGATCGCTTGACCGAAACAACAATACACCCATATGTCTAATAATAAAAGAAACCGTTTACTTTACTAGCAGGCTGTTAGTCATCCCTAACGCAGTTCAAAGGTTGGCACGATTGGCACGTTAGGTGCATGCTGACCCGTAGATTAAACGTCATTTTATATTGCTGGACATAAACATAAAATTATCTTGACTTTAAATACCACATGAATATTCCATCAGACGCATCGATAAACTTTTACTGCATGTACGTCATATTATACGGTGAAATGATGATGCATCCATAACATGTGTGACATAACGTCCTGACCATCCCATATTAACAGATATAGACCACTTTCACGACGATCCACAGCCCTGGACATGCAAATATATACAACATACGTCAAACATTAGAATGTAGCTCAGGTCTTCTATCTGGTTAACCTAGCAGGCTGTTAGTCATTGCGACACAATAGCCTATGAGGGAATAATGTATCTCTACATATAAAGACGGTGAGTGAGTCCACTGATGTGAGATCGCGGTGAACCACCGTAGTCACGTGGGTGTGCCGATGTCACGGGAAAATGCGTGACTGAGGGGGTTCGATGCTTGCAAAGCTCAAGGACCCGGGAACCTCTCACCAACTTCATCTCTGGCCAGAAGTGTGAGGAGTGTGATGCCGAGTGCACAAACCACACTCCTGGTCTTCTGCAAGGGGAGAGATAATCAAACACCTGCCAGTCAAACTGCTGAATTCAATAATCCGCAATCCGTGCCATAGCGCAAACATGTTTATCTACCATCACAACAGTGTTCTACGCGCCCAGGTATAAATTATCTCCCTTAGCTATGAATAACTTGTGAATAAATGATATTTAGTACAAAGCGGGCACCATCACGTACGAGCAAGTTTAGAACTGACTTTCTCGTAGTCTGTAGCACTTTCTGGAAATATTCCTTAACTAAGGTGTTTCAGAGGTGCCGAGTGTGTTTGAGTGGATGATAGGAGACCGTGAGGGGACCGTGCGAATCGGGTATATGCGCCGTCAATAGTAGCCAGCCGTGGCAACGTAATAAGGAAATGGTTCATAAACTTAAGACGGTGGAGAAATCATAACAATCATATGCATGAATTGGGGTTTCTTTACACATGCAATGTGGCATTTTATAATGGCTATAGAATGACGTCGGCAGGCGCGTTCACTTACCGCAAACAAGACAATCTTCTCAGTTATCTGTTTTGTGCACTTGTCCTGTCACTTGATTCACTCAAGTGTTTCACCACACCTGTTAGAGCACTAGGTCATACCTGTCCGTTGGCGCATTAAGCCTCTTCAGTTGATACTAACGTTCCCTGTGTAAACCAGATCGGTGCCTCGTGCAACTGGTGGCTTGAAAAGTGGAAATAATAAACTATAAACTGACAAGAGGCCGGACTTCAAGGGACACTTGAATCACTCAGTGTTGCACGACACTTGTTATTAGTTCTACTTCATATCTGTCTGTTCTTACATACCGCCAGCGAAATCGATTGACAAGCTTGCTCCCTGTGTAACCAGATAGTTGATGTCGTACTGGTGCCGTATTTCACGGGTCACGTGTGGTTATTTGACAACTAATCACACTGTTATCCATACTCTGGATTTACACTCTATGGTGTAGCATTTTATATATGTAGATTAAGGATATTTTGCGCGTCGAATCGGACTGACAGCGATGACATGATGAGGTCACGTAATGGCCTAAGGTCCAATATTCTGAGTGTCGAATATCACACATTTGGCACAGACAATCATCGCGTGACACAAAACAGTGCTCTCCAACAGAACACACGCCAGCTCGTATCTCATACCTGAGATTACTTGATCTGAGGACATTTTCACAAGACTTGCTCAGACTTGCTGGAGAGGGTATAGTTGTAAACTCTGTTTATCCGAAAATATATTTAAATAAATAAGAGACATCTATATCAGATATGTCCATACCGTTTATATACCTGTTCTGAATATGACGTATACAAACATCCCTTTCACTCAGAAGCCTCCTTTTCAGCAAGAACTGTCACAAGAAACATTCAGTACTTGTTCACTAGAGGGTATGCCTAGAACAACGGCATAGCATGTACAGGGGTATAGTGCTTGGAATATCCGAAACTCTCAACTGATGTATCCAGACACTTTGTAGTTTCTGTCACCTTGCTAAACGTCACAAGGAAAACACTGTCAGTTACTAGTTTCCCCTCATTTCAGATTTTTCTATTTTTTCCCTCTTTTAATTTTTTAAAAATTTTCGACAGTCGTTCCCTGTGAACTTGACAGTCTCTTCATAATAACATGTGATTAGAGGAAACATGATTTGCATTCATTTGGAAAACTAGATTAAAACCGTTAAAAACGGAAAATATGAGGTACTCATTGAAAAAATATATTACATTAAATAGGATTTCGCCAGTGACACATTTACACGTATACGGATTCTACATTTTCAACTGGCTGGCTGAGAAAAAGTACCTGGCAATGTAAATTGTATCAGTTAAATTACATATACATTTACGTATATGTGGAAATTAATGTTATAACTACGTTAAAAGACATTGAACGTCTCATGCGTTGACGTTTGGTCCGATGCTCAGTACCGAGGGCAGTACAACCAGCGTTCATTGAGACGAAAAATGCGAAGGAATAGAGCGTCAGATTTTGTACGACTGTGCCATATATAGGCGCCCGTGCCATCAGTACGCAGATATGTAACCAGAGGCCGTCTTGTACAAATGAAGTGTTCTCATCATATTATCGGATATTTCTCGTCCCCTGATGGCGGGGGATCGACTTCATTTGTCGTTTTGGGAATAGGTGACGGTAATAGATACGTCGGCGAAACGTGCCAAAAAAAAGTTTCATATTTGGCTGCCATGTCGGGGCGGTGAATCATAAGAGATTGGTATTATGACACAGTGAACAGCTGCAAAAGAAAAGGTGTAAATGAACAGCTGTAAATGAAACTCACCACAGTTCAGAAGAAAAGGGGAACGGACTATAAATAAATGGAGATCGAAAACTTATGATGGATGCTTTATTTCCTGAGCTAGGAACTGAGAAAAATTTCAATAAATATTTAAACTAAAACACTAAGTTTTTATAACCGTGGCGCTGAGCTGTTTTTAAAGTGGGGACAGAAATGTGTTTATAAAGTGTTTATTTACAGTGTAGATAAGCTTACAGACGCATTCCTTTCATGACTAAGATAATAGATTGGTTTTTTCTGAAACTTACTTAATTATGCCTACGGCCCGAATTCATGAAGGTGTTTTAAGACTAAAACCAGTGTAAACGCATAACAACTATGCCAACCAAGCCTGTGTGACATTAAATTTTATAAACCAACACCTGAACCACATTTTTTTCTACGACAATTCTTGTAAACTCCCATAGCTTAGTCTATAGCACGTTTTAACATGAAAGAACTAATATAAAAATGGCACATTTTGGTTCCATACTACAGCGCGACTAATCTATCAAACACAGTTTAATGCTTCGGGTTGTAATATGTTAAAGACATTAATCCAATATCCGAATGACCGAAATGAGAAAATAAGTATTTAAACAATTTCGAACAGGATAATTATAAGCAGACCTTGTTCATCAATGCTTCGGTTTACTTAGTAGATACATATTTGAGTAATATACATCAAACATTAAACACTGGAGAAAAAAAAACAGTAGCAACGGGGCCAGTAATGCAAAGGAGGAAGTTGACCCTTGAGCTTCTACAGTGGGATACATGTGAGCTCTGCTGACATTTATAAACACATTGTGGGAATTCGTCGGCAGAAGATAGTGATGATGTACATATACTTTTATGAACAGAGTGCAGAACCTGGAATTAATTGATCTTGACTAAATTCAGCAGTTTTAAATTATCAGCTTCAATATCGCACCATTATTTGGGTCTTCGAGGAAGTATAATGAGCTATAGGCAACAGGATATGTGTTAACTGTTATTCCGGGACCAGTGAGAGCCACCCGCTTTATTATATAAAGTTGTACAGGATTTATATGCCGCATCCAAGCAGTGGGTATGTGTATCAGCAACCTAAGCGTTGCAAATGTAATCCCTATTGAAATAGTATCTCAGTAAGCGTTGCCATTTCAATTTAAACGCTTACTAAATTAGTTATTTCAATACTTCGTTTAACTTAGTTCTCCAGCTTGAAGCGAAACCAACATGGGAGAACAGCTATACATGAACGACAATGTTGCTACAAAAGCCATAGATACTAACATTTACCATTAAAAATTAGACAGATGGTTAGTCGGCAGAAAAACCAGTGTTACAGCTTATTTATGAAGGGGACCTTTATAGACCCATATATATACGAAATAAAACCATTGCACAAAGCCTCTCAGCTCAGTTTACATAGGAAATAAAATAATTCCTTACGTGATGTACAGACTAGGTAATATAATTGCATATACTTTGTTACAATCTATAGGCTAAATATCCTCTATTTAGATCCGAGTTGTTGGGTTCACTCACTCAAGAACATGTTTTGAGGGAAATGTTTCAGGGATTGCTAACCACAAACTTCCATTCACATCACAAACTTAAGTTTAGGCACTGTGAAAGCTGATATGTTATCAACGTATTTACAGCTATGTATGGAACAAAAAGCGTATACATATGATACCTAAGGAACCGCGAACACGCTTATTCAATTCTTATTTTTATTTTTTTTTTTTTGGCCTCCGAAAACACAACAGAATCCAAAAATTATTCTGCTAACGCGAGGGAAATTAATTTACTCTACTTGACCAAGCAATCAAAATGCTGATATTTGAAATAATATTTTCTCATTGGCCAGTAAGCAGGGGAAAATTAATTTGCCCTAGGTTAGCTAATTTAGATTCTTTATTCTCATTTATCCCCCCCCCCTCTCCACACACACACAAATTTTATTATCACTTAAAAACTTTCTCCGGGTAAGCTTTTTCCCCCGTGTTAGTGATCCAGTCAGAAATTCTGTTATTTAGAAAGCAGCATTTCCATTCGTTCACTACATCGGGGAAAATTAATTCCGCGATAGCAACATAGTTTTTTTATAATCTTTGTTTCAGACTGCCCCTAAAAAAATTATTTTAAAATTATGCACGTTCCTTGCTCGGTTCTGCAGATACCAAATAGCGTTGCATGTAATGTTATTTTTGTCAGGTATATTGCATGGTGTAAAAATAATTCTTGTACATTGCCCACTTTGTAAACCTTTCAGCTGAAGTAGAGTGTAGCTTTTCTAGTCTGGATATGTGTAGTTTTCCGGCGGTCTCCACCGGTACTTTCGTTATATAAGTGAAATAGTTTGAGTAAATGACGTAAAAGACCAATCATATCAGCAAAGAGTGAAACCTTTTCCGTGGAGTTACATTGTAAGGATTTGTGTCTTGACATCGACAATATGAAATTCTGGCTAATTTAGGATCCCTTAGCCTAAAACATGGTCATATGGGATTCTTCGGTAAATATTCATGATTTTCCATGGCCGTTACTTTTGTCGGATTTTTTTGGGCGGGGGGGGGGGTTAATTTAACATTTGTTATATTTTCTTATGTTGTCCATTGGTCTACAACGTGATCAGCGTCCCCTTCTCACCGGTTAATTTACTGTTCAAGTAAGCCTGTAGTTCTGTCAGAAAATTGCAGTTCCAATCAGCTATAGGAGATATAGGGTTGTAACGAAAGATTTTCTGTGAACGTTGAACTGAGCACATTTGGCTTCTAGCTGGAAAAATAAAGCCAAAAAGTTGTTCGGTGAAAGCTGTTCAGGGTTGGGAAGAGAAAGGAAAGCTAGTCGTTTAGAGGCGATCATTGAAAGGAAAGCAGGTGAATTTATTTTTTATACATTGGTCTCGAGGTTTCTTTTACCAGTTCAACAGGACGGAAGTCAAGGGGGCGAGGGGTAATTTTGGCGATGCAGCCAGGATTACTTCTTCCCAACTTCTAAATAGGGCAATATATGAACTAGTATTCTCCTTGATATTTAAATTTAAAGACAATTTATAATGTATTATAACCTGTAAATATTTCCATGTTGTGCTCTTTACTTCTAAATTATTCTGTCAAATTGTTTGCATCTAGACTGTGTCGTTATATTTTGTTTGATAAATATGTTTTAACCCATATATATGTGGGTATAAGAGCAAAACGCACATTTTTTGGTAATGTTAGTTGGCGCTTTACACTGTTTTCCGTTATATAAAACTAGAACTTGCTCTGCATGTTGCCCTTTGAAAAGTATTATTACTCAGCCTGATTCTTCAAATTCCAGCTAACTGTGTCATAACAGACACATACTTCATCACATAATACTAACACTGCTGATATAATTCATGCATTTACATCATATAAGGTACGTTTACTTCCTGCGCTCCCTGTGAAAAAGCAGGTAAGATGTAGGCATACCAGGTGTATAACTGACTCAGGTATTTGTAGATTAGATAGGGGTGTAGAAAAATAAATCGAATGTTCAAATAAAAATATGCTGTGACCAGCCGAGTGGAAACAATGAAGACCGGCGCATGTGTGCGTCGCCGACCTGCTCTCGTTTTGAGTGAGCTGTACCACAATATCCTCTTTATGCATTTACCTCAGCCTTAATTCTGTGATACAAAGTATATTTGCTGTCGACCCTCAATAATCAAAACAGTCGACTATCCGTCCTTGTCATTTATTCTTCACGATAAAATGGCCAGAAAACTGCTGACGATTCAGCGAAAAACCCGATCTGAAAATAACTTCTACGTAATTATCTTGTACATTTATCTCTAACTAAATCTTATATTTACAATACTCTACCCGGTTTTCTCCGACCATAATGCCGACCGCCGTCATATAAGGAAGTACGGCGGAAACCACCAATCAAATAAATAAATAAATAAATAAATAAATAAATATACTTATAATATGGGGCATCCGTGGCCGAGGTGGTCGGCGCGCTAGTGCAGCGTAATGACTGCAGGTGTCTGTCAGTCTTGTGTACTCCGATGCTTCTGCTATGGGAACTCCTTATCAGTTATATTAAGTCTTGCGTCATGAACTTGTACATGTACCCGTAATTCGCGAACAACACGGGGGGGGGGGGGCTGTTCAAATTGTGCATTAATAGGCCTACTTTCAATTGATTTGCCTGAAACATTTCTGAAACATTTGATACCATACGTGCAGCTGTTTGGCTGCAAACCACAAAGTGGGTCATCGATACATTGTTGCGACTAACTCAATGTTGTTTACGGCTGTAGTTATGTTGGTAGTCTACACTCCGAAGCCTCTCATCATTGTCGTCACTAACTGCCGTGGTATTCGGGAAATATTCTTGAGTGTTATTTCTGCTTCACGGAAGCTATAATTACAAAAGTTTTAAATTATTTTGTATAATGTCAAAATTATGCCCTTGAAAGAGAAAACTAATTTCCCCAAACACAGCAAATCCAGAGAAACTCTAGGTAGGCCTTCCATACCAAGGAAAAAGAGGGTTCTTCTAAGTTATTCTTGTTTCGACTAAAAAGGAGGACACGCCCCGTCCCCTCGTCCCCCGACCAAGTCGTGCTTGAGAAGGGTTAACTGGATCTTAAATGAAAACGTGGGCATATTCATTGGGAGCACTGCATGGGGCATAATTATTTGACTACATGATCATCACAGACAAAAATGCAGATATGGGTTATATGTTTCAATACTGCAAAAATAAAAATGTCGGGAAATATTGTTGTTGAAATGATTTGATGCAACAACTTTGGGCCAAATCTTTGCCATAATGCCTCACCTTCTCTGAGCTTGAGAAAAACTCTTAAGCAGAATTCTTTTTCTATAACAGATAATTACATTAATGTCTGTGAAATACCTGTGCTTCTGGGAACATGTATACAATGGGACCAGCTAAGGGTGTACTCTACACCCAGTTTATCTATTATGTTTATCTATTTTGGGGGATAGATGTTTTACGCCGTTATCGAGAATAATTCCCGTGTTCGGCGGCGCCCAGCATGCTGATGTTGTCTAGACATTTATGTTATCGGCTGCGCTTTCTGTAAATAGTTTTTCTCTGACACAGATGTACATAGATACATGACACAGTTACAGTATTACATGTATATTCAAACACAAAATGCCTGATATTTTTTAAAGCACACAATTCGCCACGGATCTCTTTTTTTGTACGGAGCCGTTTTGACTGTCAAGAGAAGAAATTCGAACTATTCCATGGGCGAATGTAATGAAGCAGGATACGACGTATCATTCATTCATCACGCAACTCCCCACCCCTCACTCTCCCTAGACTATCTACACGAATCATACGTGAACATACCGTTACGAAGGTGTGGCTCAGGCAACGGAAGTCTTGACAAGCCTGGACTGGTCTGAGCTAATTTCTGGCCACCGACTCTCTCTCTCTCTCTCTCTCTAGGCTCGCAAGATGAATCATATGTGCATATACCGGTACGAATTAGGGGTCGCTCAGCCAATGAAAGGCTGTTAGTGTTGGTTACCCCCTCTACAAGCCCTTTGACTGGTCTGTAAACCGGAATATAAATATAATTAATCTACCGATTGTTTCTCAATAAGTCACAAGCATTATACTGATAGAATATCCTCGTCTCGATAATTCATATTACAAATCCTGATTCTGATTTGCACGGGCGATAGATGTTTTATTTGTGTTCAATAATCGAACTGTACAAACACCAAATATCTGTATGTCTGATGTGCAATGCACATATGTGTTTCTCTCCATCCGCCAATCAATGACCTGCATTCAACCAAACATCGGCCGCCTGTTTTCCCGCCAAGTTAGTGACGCGGAAGTAGAGGTAAACATGTCGTAAGGCCCAGAGGTATTCACTGGCCAGCGTGTCGAGAAATTGCAGGACCTCTGGAAGGCAAGAGCAGTATATAGTTACTAATTTCATTGGTGTTTTAGTCTGTCCTCAAGAATATTTTACTTATACAACGCCGGCCAGCGGGAAAACCGGTCAGAGTTTCAAACGTACAGCCGGAGAGGATGTCAGTGTGAGCTGGGATTGAACTCACAGCGACGGTATTGGTGATAGGCACCCGAGACAATGCACAGCAGGGCCTCCGTTACCGAGGGGTTTGGAGCGTTAGCGCAGGGCAATAACACAGGTGCAACTCACCAATGTGGTCGCTGTGAGTTCAAGCCCAGCTCAAGCTGCTTCTTTTCCGGTCTTTTGTGGGATTTGCGCCGTCTCGGCAGTTTTCCTTCAACTTTATGGCTGGACGCCGTCGTATGATTGAAATATTCTTGAATACAGCTTACACCAATCAATCCAATAAATAAATATTATCGGTCAAAAAGTGATATAGGTTGATCACTACAAATATGGGTATTCACTTGCAACTACATGTATCTGTTTTGGCGCGCCTCGGTGGAGTACACCAATCAATCAAATAAATAAATATTTAAAAAAATGAAGCTTTTCTACCCGAATCTGTCACGTAGCAAATTTTTTTTACCGTCAGTGTTGTAATATAAACAGTTTCGTTTGGATAAATCTTTAGCATTACCAGTTGTTTTTACAGTAGAATCGGTCTGTAACATTATCGGTGAAAAAGTGATATAAGTTGATCAATACAGTATGAGTATTTACTCGCAACTGCATGCACCTGCTTTGGCGCTCCTCGATGGTATACAGGCGTACAAATGAAATAAAAGTCTTGCATATGGAGTAACATATCAGTCAAATACATCAAAATATTAAAACAACTGAGCTTTTTCTATGCTTTATTAGGTATATGAGGCATACCTGAGTGATTAAGGTAGCCGTCGCTGTTTGCGTCCGAATCCATGGCCACTTGTGCAGCTTGATAGTAGTGGCCTTGGCCGAACCGGCCAGAAATCTCAGTTAAGCTGACCAATCCGTCGTTGTCACTGTCTAGAACGTTCTCAAAATCAGCCGCAATATAGTCGACCTGCACCCCCACCGACCAAAAATAAGACAAAAAAAAATGAGAGAAAACAATTGATTTTTCTATCGCCCAGCAATACGACAGTTTACTTTTTCATTTATTTATTTATTATATATATATTTATACATGCACACCAGGCTGGCGGTAGACACGTGGTCTTTAACGGACGTTAGGTTGCGCAAACGGACACAAGAGCGTTGACCACTCGAATATTTTATGTCGCTTTGTTCCAGCAACCGGTGACAGTTCTTCAGGAAATGCACCTTGACCACTCGGCCAGGGTCGGCTGCACAGCCAAGATAGAATTATATTGGCTCATTAATTACATTTATTCGATCTTAAGCAATTAAGCGGTGCCTCCGTGGCCGAGGGGGGTTAGCGGGCCAGTGCGGCGTAATGACCCAGTGCCTCTCACTAATACGGTCGCTGGGACTTTAAATGCAGCTCACACTGGCTTCCTCTCTAGTGGTACGTGGGAAGGTCCGCCAGCAACATGCGGATGGTCGTGGGTTTCTTACGAGCTCTGCCCGGTTTCTTCCCACCATAATGCTGGCCGCCGTTGCATAAATGAAATATCCTTTAGTACGGCGTAAAACGTCAATCAAATAAAGAAATAAATAGGCAATTAAACAGATGATAACCTTTCAAGAGCAAACATCTCCATTGGCAGTATAGTGATGGACAGCTCATTGGGTAAGAGATTTTCTTACTTAAGCATAAAACTTACCAAAGCAGTCGTAGTCCCAAATCCCTGTGAGGAAGAAAGAACCTCAAAGCCTTTGCCCACCTGTTGTAGCCCTGCCAGATTTACCAGTTTCGAAGTGGCTCGACGTAACTCTGACAAGAAAACAAGTCACTCTAACCTGATATTCATTTATTTACTTATTGAATTATTTATTTATTTATTTATAATGATTGTTTTATTAATGAGATTAGTGTTTATTCCACACTGAAAAAATCTGCACTTATAATACAGCGTTGTAAGGTTTTGAATGTTTACTTGTTAATTGTGGACTTTTTTTTCAAAGAATTCATACATCTCACAGGGGGTGAGGATAGGGCGTGAAAGCTGTCCAAATTATTAAAGAATGCCATTCCGCTGTATTCTTTTCACTTTTACATGTATTTAGCTATCCAGAGAGTATCCTAGATCATGTAGTCTTAATAGATACAGAACTGCAGCTCTCCTTTTTAAATGTGGTCATATACGGAGAGCTGCGAAGAGAAAGCTAGGGCGGGTAACTCAGCTGCATATGGTGAGAAAGCAAGGGCTTAGCACTCAATAAAAACACTCGCTTACAATCAAGCCATGTCTTGCGCTGCCGTTTAAGGTACAGTTATTCGCCACAGCTCCCATAAAGCGTCGAAATTTCTGCTCCACGGGAAAGCCCCGCCCACCCACCTCAGTCCATTCCAAGCGAAACCCGCCATGTTACCATACAATCCCTTTCTCCTATAATTGTCTCCAGCTTTCGCTGTGTTTGCGCTCCGTCAAGGAGAGTTGCAATTATGTATTTATGTAGCCAGTTAAACTACAGTAACCACGTGCATGTCTGCTGGCCATGGTGTTAAAACCGGCAAACAAGGTTTAAACTAATCTACAGTGGTAAATTTTACCGTTTCTGTTCATCTGTCCATTATCGTCCACATCGATTAAGCTGGCCAGCGTCAGCAGGTAACCTACTGTCTCTGAACCGGGTGAGAACAGTCCACTAACGTAAGTTTCCACTTCCGACAAAGCTATTTCTCCGTCACTGTTGCCGTCAAGTACTCCCAGAGCCTCATCCACAAGGGCGTTTACAGGGGACTATAACACAAACACACTCAGCTCGAGGAATTGATTTACAGGCGGTGGTCTGATAGATTGATTTATGTATTAAAGGTTCTATGATTTGGTTCGTTGGATTTACACGGTAAATCCTGTATTTCGGAGATTTTTTTTCAAACGTTTGTATTTTGAAGGTAAGGATAGAATCCGGCAGTTCAGTTCAGTAAAGAACAGCAGAGCGTTAATGTCGCTTCAGCCTCCGTAGGGCCGGTGCGATATAACTTGTCAGGTTTAAATAGAATTAAACAGAAAAGCGTGTACCAGTTTCTCTCCAAACTTTCAGTCGATATTTTTAAATACAAAAGACAATTTGATGACAGTACCCAGTGAAATCCGGTCTCTTGTGGCTTAATTTGCAAAAGTTAAGGTTCTCCTCTAACTATTCTAGAAAATAATTAAAATGTAACGACCTAGGCACCCCTAGCACCGTGGCTTAAGTATAGAACTGAATGCAATGAATGCATGCATGTTAACTGCAGCGTAAATTAGACGTCACCGAGCTACAGTTACTAACAGACACTGTTCCAGCGGGTGACTAGTTGCCGCTGAGAGACAAGCAACAAAATTAGTTGGAAGTCATTCCGAGGTCTGTGGCTCAGTCGCTGTGAATTGAAGTCCAGCTCATGCTGGCTTCCTCTCCAGCCGTACGTGGGAAGGTCTGCCAACAACCTGCGGATGGCCGTGGCTTAACCCCGGTTTCCTTCCAACATAATTCTGGCCGCTGTCGTATAAGTGAAATATTCTTGAGTACGACGTAAAACATCGATCTAATAAAAAAAGAAAAAGAGTATTGCACAAATTCTTATCCGCCGTTCCGTACACGGGTAGCGCCAAGACAGTCCTGTAACATTTTAATACCATGTTGTTCCACTGCATAATGTCAATGTTTAAATCTTATGTTGGTAGACGGTGATCAGCTTGTATAAAATAGGAGAGCTACAATACTCTAGCTAGAGTATGAATGCCAGATAAGACCATGCTTTACTCAGATCGGTCCCTATTGTCTTCGATTCTCTAGGTCTAACCTTAAAGCTGTGCATTGCGTTTTATTTATGTAGACATCGGGAGGACAAGTGCATGATGACTAACTGTACCATGATCGGTCGCTGGAGTAATTCAGTCTGCTGAACAGATTGTTGTCCGAGAAAATCTGTCGTCGGAAACCCTTGTACGCCGCGTAGAGTCAGCAGGGTGATCGAGGTCACAACACATGCCAAACCCAACACTCTTCGACTCATCATCTGTATATATATGTCTGGGATAAAAAGGAAAACTGAAGAAAATCATGTGTATGTATGTGCGTCTTGGTGACTCCTGTTGAGATGCATAACCAGTTACAAGCTATAGCAGTGTAAATATGAGGTAAGTATTCTGTTCTCTCTGACAATGTTTGAACATTAAATGTCATGTCAATATACATATCAAGGGAGGACCAGTGCAAATCAAAATCTGTGACAAAAACTCCACTCCGACCATAAAACCATGGTTTTATAACAAAATGTTGAACACAAGGCCCACCGGGAGTTTTGAACAGAAGAATTATCCAACAAGAACCTGTATTTATTTATTTATTTGGCGTTTTACGCCGTACTCAAGAACATTTCACTTATAGCTCGGCAGCCAACATTATGGTGGGAGGAAACCGGGCAGAGTTTGGGGAAAAGTCCATCTGCAGTTTGCTGGCAGACCTTCCCATGTACGGCCGGAGAGGAAGCCAGCAGTAGCCGGACATGACAGCCCATATAGGAGAACACGAAAAAGAAAAGGCGGTTGTAAAGACTAGGGCTGTGTCTTTGTTCCTCACTGACCAATTTTTCCGATGTTTATTGTAAAAACTGCAAAAACGGCATTCTTCATTGAGTTCACTTCACTCCACCACGTGTCAGCACCTTGGATTTTACTATTGCCAAAGAAACGGATTTTTCATTTCTAATTATTGTTAATAAATATTGTCATTTTCTTTCAATATAATTAAAAATCTCGTCAACTCCCTATAATGGTGATAAAAATATGTGTTCCTATATGAAAAGTTTAAAATAATGCCTTGGCTCCTTATTAACAAAAAGAAAAAACTCCCCTCATCCCGACCACACTCACCCCTCCCGATATTTTGCACCGACTCTGTCCTTTGATATATTTAGCCCTGCCCCTAATGACCTCGTTAACCCCAATCACTACCAAATACATGTATTTCTTTTCATTACCATACACCATACATATATTACAGGTTGCGCTACTTTAAAGGTTCCGGGAAAATAGTCATCTGTATAGTAATGATAGGTGATTGAAACATTGGAATGTCTCATTTAACCCTGTAATACAAAGAATGGTTTCAGTGAGAACAAAATGTGAACTGAACAATGCATAGAGAACGTCTATAAGACAGAAAAGGGACGTAAAACCGATAAAAGCAACGCATAAAAACATTGGGCAGAAAAATCTCTTATTTTAAACCCTAACAGAAATGGAATAAATATTCTTCAAAAATGCGTTCTATGTTTTCAGTATTTGCAATTAAAAATAGAAAAAAACTGAGGAGTACGCCAGCAGTAAGTCGTGCGTTTGTTATGCGTACGCTGCACCATGAACCGCTTGGTGTATGAATCGCGTTAAAGATAACTCGAAATAATTTACAAGCTGTACCATTTCTTTTTTTTTGTTTTTGGGTGAGTGACATTTTTATCTCTCCCAAATGAAATATTTCACACGAACAAGTCTCGATCACCTCTAAAACAACGCCTAAAATCGAATACACAAGACAAGAATATACATACGCTGACCTTGACTTCTCTGTAAGCAATAATGGCTCTCCCCGGTGAAGAATTGAGCAGTCCAGAAGGCACTGATCTTTCCGTTAAAGTCTGGTTTATACAGACAGTGCGGTCAAGCAATCCCGCACGTTGGACATGTATACATAAAACTGGCATAACCAGTATATTGTACCAACGCACTAATGATAATATGAGCTAATACAGGAGTTAATCTGCATACGTATTTCCCGCACAGGGCGAGATTACTGATTATCAGCCATTTTATAGGACGTTGGCATTTCATAAACAGCCCAGGGCCCGTTTTACTAAGAGGGTGTATCTCTAGGTCAGGCGTATCTACCAAGACGACATGTGACATTTAGTCACTCCAGAATAACCTTTGTGCTCACTTTCTGTGAAATGTACAGTTTATCATCAAAATACACATTTGTTCGCCGAGACCGTTAAAGTTCAGTTTCGTCCAAGTTACAAAATTCGTTTAAATACATGTAACCATGCAAAGGAATGGGAGAAACAGATAAACGTAAACACAATTATCATAACTGCACACTCATAGAACATATACCCAGAACATGTGACCTCTAGCGTGATATGCACAGTGTTTACACTAACACAGGTCCTCGAGCCACATTTATATGAGAGTAATAATCCTTTACTTCAGACAGAAACATTCAGGAAATGTTATTTTATAACCTTTCGTCGTGGGTTTCCCACTTAATGCTGACCACCGTCGTATAAGTGACGTGTTCTTGATTACGGTGTTAAACTCCAATCAAATAAAAAAAAAAATAGAAAATAAATATAGTCTTTCGCTCACTTTGCACAGACCTTTCACTTTCTTTGTACCATAAACAGGAATTTGTAAATTATTCTGCTTTCGCAGATTGTGTGTGGGGATGGGGGTGGGGGGTCTTACGTACCAATAAGCACTCGACGACGCTCACAAGACCGTTTATGCATGCAGTGCGTACCGTTCGTGGAAGACCACTTGTCTTAATTCCACCAATAATGTACGCATATATGTACGTCAAATGTGGAACAGTCTGTCAGTAATAAGATCTGTGGTTTACGCATGCGCATGCTAGTTTTCCTCCACCCATAATACCGACCGCCATTCCTGCTATGAACAATGCTTGAGACAGTGAATGAATAACTAAACAAATAAGGAACACAAGCTATTCGTTTATTGACACAAAGTTTTAACCGGTCACACAAAACTGATATACCTATTTTGCTGGTAGGTGTACAATATATTGTTGTGTGCTTGATAGAAATTGTGAATTGATGTACGGCGAGATGCCTTGATGTCTAAATCGTTGACGTGCTTCGCCCTTGGTATAGCCTCACCAGCCATCATAAATTGGAATAAGTATTAAACGTTTCCTAATGCCTTGGTTTAATACTTATATAGTTTTTAAATTTTGCTCTTCGAAACATTGTGTGGCTGTTTACACATTATAACCCTGAAATCTGTTGTTAATCATTTTTTATCTATTCCCTTTATGAACACTTTTTTCACCCAAAGAATTTGCACTGATACGATGGCGAAAATTAAGATACCTGAGTTAATATTTAAATGTTGACATAGACAGATGAATTTTGCACACGTACAAAAAACCGTTTGATTTTTATCACATATACTCTTTGCAGTAGAAAGGCCACAGCCTGTCACTTTTCCTCAGCTGCCAAAGTGGACGTCATTGTCTAATATTCAACAGACCAATCATAGAATCGCTTGTTTGGGTGAATTGTGAAGGTTCACTGATGCGTGACAATATACCAGAGTCATCGACATGTAACATAGAGCACATGTTTTGAAAGATTTTTCATTATTTACTACAAGTCTAAATAACGTTAAAAAAATATAAATATTATATAATTTTTATAACTAAAAATGTGACAAGTTTGATTTATCCTAAACACTGCATGTATAGCTAAAAGCGAGTAAGCTTCGCTGTGCATAACTTCCAAACACAAAAACAACGACAACAAGGATATCTATTTCAGAGATGAGAATCGAGGACGAGCTTAGCACAAGACTCTAAAACACTCGCCTTTTTGATATCTAAAAGACACTGAACAATATGTATAAGGTTGTATGAAATGAGCGTCGTTTATATATTAAGGTCTCAACTATCGTTTTGTGGGTAGACTGAACATGGCAAACTACATTGTTTCTATTCTAATGAATAATGAGGCCTTTATTTTCGAAATTAAAAGCGAAATGCACATTTTGGGTTAGTAACTATCCGTTTTAGCTTGAACTTAAATTCGGTCATTCCATCATTCAACAATAAACCGGAACACCCTGATATATAATTGAAAAATACCTTACCACAGCCTTAACACCTATTAAATTCGTACACAGCTTAAAATTAATTGACGACAGAAGAAATACTCTATCCAAAAGATAGAGGGAAAATATTAAGAAATTTTACTGAACAATTTGCTTTGTTCACAAACTAGTCGAAAGTGTTGCTCTATATCAGGTGCAATGAAAAGCGATCCCTGAGATCGAAGCTTTGTCACAGGCTGGTTTGATGACCATATAGAACAGGTCCTGGCAGAGCTTATATCACTTGCACCATGTTCAGTCGTACACAGAGACCCAAACACCGAAATTAAGGGAACGAGGTACATTTTTCTTTCCAGGCGGAAGGACTGGTGCAGGTCACAAGTTGATGATAAACCTCCAGTGCAACCAAATTTACCAAACAAAGTCTTGGTTCTCAACTTATCAATATAAGATGAAATCATTTACAGCTGTAAGTACATCTAGTTTTTAAACTGATACAAAATTTAATGTAAACATGTGTTACCATTCTTTTAGAATGGTAATACCTTTTTGCAAGAAGTATAGTGCATATGTCGAAACATGATAATTATCCATCTTATACCACATTCCACCATTTAAAGTGGTCAAAAATCTTTTACAGCACGTCCGCCCCTCCCTTATTGCCAATTTTCTCACCGGTTCTCTCCCCTGCTTGAAAAATATTGCTCGCTACTTAAGTAAACACCGTCGGAGTGTACAACATTGCTGATCAGCAACATTGTCCAGCCTCTAGATACGACGCCTAAACGTTGAGTCATTATCAGACTTTACCGGAGAATGTCAACCCCATCCTGAGTCAGAACTGTATAACTGAGGTCGTTCGAGAGCTTTGTGTAAATCTCTTGAATGTTATATTCCGGATTTTTAACACAGCATCCAGACGATAATCCAGGCCCCAAAATTTACATTACTAGAGAATGTTCGGAGAACTGATGACACTCCGGCTGCTTTGAGAGAGATTTCTGTCTGAGCAAACTCAGCTCACAATTGTTCTAAACGTCATTTGAAGATGCTGGAGTTATGCAAGAGAATTGCTTTCACAAGTTTGTGTGTATATGCCATTGCATAAGGCACATATAAACTTGTAAATCGGAAAGTATAAGGTTTATTTGAAATGCGAGGCGGTGTAATTGGCGTAGAATTAGCTGAATTTGAAAATACAAGTATTGTGTATTACTGTGTATTGTTCTTCAGTCTAAAAAACCGGGCCTACAGAGCCATAGAGACTCTAACCACTGTGCGTTTTCCTTGGCCACACACCGCACAACTGGAATACATAGAGCAGATTCTACACACGAAGTGTCCACAGGGCAGAATAACGACTTCACGTCGGTGCACACCGCAGATCGGGCATCTCAAGCGCTGTGGAATGGGCTGCGATGAACCATGGATGTCTGGTCAAACGACAGGAAATGTAATTTTAAACAAATGGGATTTCTGGTATCACATTTCTGTGGTCAACAGCATATATACATGTAAAATCTCATTGGCATTACGATTTATTTAATTTCTATTTTTCATTGAAAAAAAAATGGTTTCAATACAATAAAGTCCCAGGAAAACATTTTATATGTCTGTTGTACAAATCTTTTCAGCCTATATTGAACAATACTTGGAGTCAGTACAATAACTTTCAGTGAAATTTTTTGGTGTTTTGTCTATGGATGTTTACCAGCCATCATTGAAAAAAAAATGGTTTCAACACGAAAAACTCCGGAAATATTTTTGAGTGTTGTTTAGACCTTTTCAGTCGATGTATACAGCTTAATTGGCAGGCGGCAGTAATGGTTTTTCTCACCTATGAATCTCTCCGTGTCAATCATGACAATGCGGTGGTCAGATTGCGTACCAATTTGCCTGTAACAAACTTTTCACGGTGGCGCCTCGCGGCTTCCTCTCAAGCTGATCTGTAGAAGAATGCAACGAAACCTCAAAGAACCAATGCGTTTTACTTCTTTTTATGCATTAGTACATTTTATCTGTTGTTAACTGTCGTCAATCAAATACATGTTTCAATGCACAACGTATTTATCTTCGCATTCGTGATCACCTCAGATCGATGAATGATCAAACGATATTGTAAATCATTTGAGTTGTTGACACAAATGATATAACACTGATAAGAGGCAAAGACAAAAGACCAAAAACAAGCCCCCAAAGCCCTATAGAATAGACATCGAGTATTCAGGCTATCTACACTTATATGTATCTTACCCGACGCAGATCTAATACCCGCTAATGATATCACATTATCCCTAGTATCAATGACCCGCGCTTGACCTTGAGCAAATAACGGAGATAATGTGCATCATACCAGCTTCACCATGTTATGTATTTCATACTCGTGACTATACTTTAAAACTCTATCTGCAAGTAATCTGTATGACACATATTCCATTATTTCATTAAAATCCGATCATCTTGCCGCTACGCTAACAGGGTCTGACATCACTGTCACCGTTAAATGTTTTGTAAACAATGGTCCGGTGTCAGATCCCCAGTGGTGTATAGCGCTGCCCAAACTAAGGAACTGATTTTATTGAGATTGTATTTTAGTCAGAATCCTTCAACTTACTGTCGAAACTTGCAAAAGAAAAAAAAAGTGTAACAAACAGCAGCTAATAAACTTATAGTGTATGATGTAATCATTCTAAAATGAAACAGTTTTTCTTCAGTTGATAATATAGGTATTTATTTGATTGGTGTTTTACTCCAGAATATTTCACGTATATATTATGGTGGAAGGAAACCGGGCAGAGCCCAGGGGGGACCCACGACCATCCGCAGGTTGTTGGCGGACATTCGGTCGGAGAAGAAGCCAGACTGAGCTGGGCTTGAACTCACAGCGATCGCAGTGTTGAGAGGCACGGGATCATGACGCCGCGTTGGCGCGCTAACTCCCTCGGCCGCGGAGACCCCCCAGTTGATAGTAGTTAACAGAGAACAGTCACGCTAAGAATAAATGATCAACGGCTTGTGCTTTTTTTTAAGGATGGATTCCCAACGCTTCCGCAAACGAAATGAAAGCCACAGAAGTAGCATAGGCGTAACAGCCTAATCGTCAGTAACGACAAGGTCAAAGGTCAGTTTTATCATGCATGACTTCCGAGGGTAAGCATGAATCATGCCAGTGAAATGAGATACACAGGAATCTATAAAGCGAGATATATATTAGGTCAATATTACATTACCCCTATACAAAACAGTAATTTAACAGACTGGATGTGATAGGCCTACTATAACAAAGGTAGTTCTGAAAGGTCTGGTTATAGCTATGTAACTCAACGTGCTCTTCCAACCTTTGATGCCTTTACCGAGATGATGGATTCATATATGCACACGTCAAATTAAACTAAAATAAACGACAGAAATTCATTTAGTTGGTTAGTGTAATGACCCAGAAGCCTCCCACCAATGCGGTCGCTGTGAGTTCAAGTCCAGCTCATGCTGCGATCTTCTCCGACCGTACGTGGGAAGGTCTGCCAGCAACCTGCGGAAGAACGTGGGTTTCCCCCAAGGCTCTGACAAGTTTCTACCAACCATAACGTTATTGTATTAGTGAAATAAGTTTGAGTGCCATGCAAAACACCAATCAAATGAATAAAATAGATAAACAAGCTGATTTAAACGACCTTATTTCAAATAAATGAAGGATTTCCCGAAAAAGAATTGTCGGGGCTCTTTTTTTCTAATAATTTGATTAGCACAGTGGGATTGCATCATTTTCTTTATGCCAGTTTGGTTTAGCTTTTAATTCTATCATACGCAGGGTGCTATACAATAACGGACTGTCAAGCGTTTTTCACTTATATATGACGGCGGTCAGGGTTTATGGATAAAAATGACCATGTACGGAGTCCTGAGTAAACAAACGGTTACCTGACCAACCAATTTAAAGCCGCAGCCAAAGGACCTAGAGCAGGATTTGATCACGCGACCTCAGAGGAGAAGGGCCTGACGGAGTGGGAGAACCATATAGTCCACGACGGTCCTATACGCTGTGACATACGGTGTGACATACGGTGTGACATCATGCATTGGGCGTGTGTGCGTACATATTAATCTCTTTTTTAATGTGCTGTATGTGTGAAGTATAATTTTGCCTGCATTTTCCACAAAACTGCCATCCTGATTCATAACGTAAATGTTGTACCTCTAACAATGAATGCAGAGCAGCAGCTGTGGATTTGGCTGTAGAATAGCATATGGATATATATAGATATGTATAGATATAGATCTACAGTCCGAATCGCTGCAGTTTTTGAGTGCATCACTGCATTTAGAATCTTGCTTTAAATAAAATTTCTGCTCTAAGATGAAAGGACAGCATTACACCACATTTTCAACGAACACACACGAGGAGCTTAACAGGACAAATGAATAGTGGGGGATTATTACTGACCCGCCTCATGTTATACATTAAAACTCAAACACAGGTTGAAAGAAAAAAGATCGACCTACCTAGTCGTGTTTGGATGATATACCCGTTTCCGTTCATGCACGAGTTGAAAGTGAGCAATACAACGGCTCACTTGACAGTTAATATTATTTACCTCCCTTGACTGACACACAAGTGACTGGAGCTCCAGCTCTACGCTTAGGGATATCACAGTATGATTTTCTGGCCCGGACTATTGTAAGAAATCCCGAGGAGCCGTGAATGGGACATGACATCACTCGGTCCGACCTACTGTCAGCCTATGGGTCGGGATTTATCTCGTGATAGACGTAAACTGTCATATATATATATATATATATATAATTCACATGCATAGTAAGACTACTGGGAGTTAACTTTATCCGCCTATATTTTCTTTCTTTCTTAAAGTAATCAAATGAAAGGAAAAAATACTCCATATGTATAAGAATTTAATGAGATATTAGACGTGCACAGTTTGCACAGTATGTTATTTTCAGCAAGCAAAGATGGGTTTTTCAAGTATATAATCGCTTCGTTTTAGGATTCCAAGAAAAAGATTTACTGTTCTTAAATTGCGCAAGAGAGTATGTAATGATACACTGTTGCAGTTCATCAACTTGACCAGGAAGTTGAAGGGTTAGCAAGGGCGTTCAGTGTCTCTACAGATATACATGTACTGTCCAAATCATTTGTGTCGCATTTCGAAGTAACTCCTTAACACTTTACTCTAGCCATCTGTGTACATTAGAAAGAATACAAGTAGGTGTCTCACCAATCTATTATGGGGGACCAAATTAATATTTAATCGAGAGTTAAATGAATTAACGTTATCGGTAAATATTTATCGATATCGATAAATATTTGTGCCTGTTTGGCTCTAATGGAAATGACTGCTGTCTTTACGTGACCAAGAAACAGAACCTGAGAGAAAATGTATGTGTTTTTAATGGCCAAAGTAGCAGAATCAACCATCGGGAAAGTAAGGTAATGGACTCAGCACTGTCTTCAGGGAGGTCGGTGCTAAATGCTGCGCTCACGGCGGAATCGCCGCCATCCGAGTTATACCGCCACTAATACAGTGCCTATAAACTATCTGGCTATTTTAATTTGAGTTACTTTATTTTGGAAAAATTTTGACACTCCATGAAAAAGTTATTGGAAGATGTGCGAAAGGAACAATCATCGTTTGACGGCTAAAAATTCTGTATCACAGATATCGATAAATATTGATATTCACTACTTCTCGATTAAATGTTAATTTGGCGCTTTATATATTAAAACTCGTGACTATACTGTAACAGCTGGAGGCTTTCGCGACCTATAGTGTTCAGTGTGCTAGTGTTGTACAACGGCTCAGCAACCTCTCTCCAGTGTGGCAGCTGTAAAGTCAAGTCCAGCACAGGCTGGCAGCTGTTACATCCGCTATGTAATGATACACAAGTAATGTAACAACTACCGTGTAACGTAATAAAACTTTCCGTGTCGTGTAATGTCACAGCGTAATGTAATAAAATTCGCCGTGACATGTAATAAAAAACTCTCCGTGTTATGTAGTTATTAATTTTCAAACGAGTTGTGTAATGAAAATATACGTATTATGTAACATCGGCGACCTGTATGGCTGAAGTGGTCAGCAAGCTCTGTCCAAAGTCCTTCGTAGCTTGCAGTGACTATATGGACATTAATCCAGCTCTTTGTTGGTTTGACGATGGTAGCAGCACGGAAAATATCGGGAATAAGATGTTATAACCTTCATGATACCCTGTTTTATTTATGCAAGTCTTCAAATCTCTTCACCCGTTAGGGCACAGGTTTTGAGTTTGTCAGTTAGAGCGAATATCCGCCGGAATTCATTCAATTAATCAATCATTAATTATTAAATCTTCCCAAACATGAATAAACCTACATGCTTATAAATATTTTGTCGCACGTTAATCCATGCAGGATTGAGGGCAAAGCCAGCGAAATAATCATGGACGTGGCACGCAAATGAGTTGAAAACTAACCACAGTGAGACAGGACTGCACCAAACGCTGATAGTACATGTAACTACTTGTTTGTAGGCTCTAGCTCTACCAATTGTCTAAATAATGTTCCTTTGCTTCTTTCGTTTGAGAGTTGTTTGGCGTGGGTTCCGGCTCATGAGGGAAATGAGAATGCGGATAAGGCTGCTAAACAAGCGCCGACATTCAATTACATTTCAGTTTCATATTCGTTGTCTTCCAAGGAGGATGTTCAACGAAACCAAGTCCTAATTCGATTCACTCTGGCAAGTTGAACAGCACACCAGTAATAATTGTGGTCCCTACTTTCAGTTTCGATCATCTGTTTTTAATGGTTTTGTAAGTTTAGCCCCACGACGATATGATGAGTTATTTTTTACATTGATGTCTAATGTTTTACCGTTAAGCCACCGCCTTTGGAGAATTAATAAACATCATACTGGAAGATGTGATCTCTGTGATGTGGACGAAATTCAGAAACATTTTCCTTGTGGGTGCTTTCGATATAACGTTGTTAGAACTCAAATGTGTGTAAAACTGAATCATTTTGGCATTTTACAACACGCTCTGGAAGTTATATTCTGTCCTGGACAGAACAGAGGTAAGGGATTTAGTGAGGTTGCAAAGTTCTTATTGAATTTGAGAAGATTTTGAATTTCTTTTAGATTGACAGCTGTATAAAATAGCTTCTTTTGTTGTATTAGAGTGTGGCCTGCATCATCCTTATTTGGGCTTAGAAACCACCAAAAATTCAAATTCATTCAATCGCTCACTCACCCTCGATCCGTTACTGTGTGCATTAACGCTGGACAACATATCTATAAACATATAAGTTTGTTAATTATTGGGAAGATTTACTGATTAATCAATTGATTAATTGAATGAATTACCTGCGGACACTCCCACTTACATCTGCCCTAACGGGTGAAGAGATTTGAGGACTCGCACAAATAACACGGGCTATTGTGAAGGTTGTAAAATCTAATTTCCCTTATTTTCCGTGTTGCTGTCGTTGTCAAACCAACAAAGAGCTGGGTTAATGTCCTAAAAGTCACTGCAAGGTACGAAGGACTTTAGGCAGCGCTTGCTGAGCAGCTCAGCAATACAGGTCGCTGTTATTGTATAACGAGTATGTATTTATTACACAACTCGTTGAAAATTAATAATTACAGAACCCGGGAATTTTTGGATTACATAACTCGGAGACTGGTTTATTACATGACACGGCAAATTTTATTACCCTAAGCTGTGATAGTACATGAGACGGACATTTTATTACATTACACGGTGAGTGATACATTACACGCGTATTATTACATAACACGGTGTTATAGCATCTTCTCTGGCTGTACGTGGTAATGTCTACCAATAACCTGCGAATGATCGTGGATTCCCTGTCGTCTATAGGATTTCTTCCTACCATAATGCTGGCCTCCGTCGCACAAGTGAAGTATTCATCGAAAATGATATTTTATATGTTTACGTGATATGAAATATGAAGCCATTTTTAAAATCGTCTTCAGTGTTTACTGAAGGTTACCAGTATTTCAACCATGTCGCAGTAAAAACAAGTCAGGTCAGGGAACAGTTTCTGTGCATAAGAATGATAGCATCTAGAATGAGACCAAAACACAAACAATATCCTTTTAAAATAAGGTAAAAAATCACTTGAATTTTGAAAACGACATTATACGTAGTTTGGATACAATATCATAATACAAGTGTGTGTAGAAGCCTGTTTTATACAAATACCATGGCCAGAGACACTGTTAATTAATTGTACACAGAGATATCACCCTGCGTAACACCAAAATAGTCGTATGTATGTATCACCGAAGTCTCACGGCTGGCCAAGACATGCTTCCATACTGAGAATCATACGGAACGCTCCGGATTTAGTCATTTCGGGGCATTTATTATTCGTTCATTTTCTTACTTATTTATGGTTCAGTAGTAAAATTAAAACCAATTAAATGTGAAAAATAAATGTGAATTAGACAGCCCACAAGGTGTATATGCTACACAGGTTAATCTTATATACGAGTTAACACTCTTCCTGCAGAATGGCCACTTGTAAAGGTGATTCAAGCCGTAGGGAATGGATGCTCAGTTAAGGGTATCTCTGCTTACGTAGGACTGTGTACATGTCTAAGTGACTCTACAATACGTCATAAATGACATTAGTACACGTGTGAATAGGACAAGCGGCACGAGCAAGGCCACCTGGTTGCTGTAGTCTTCCTCTCCGGTCGTACGTGGGAAGGTCTGCCAGCAACCTGCGGATGGTCGTGGGTTTCCCCCGGGCTGTGCCCGGTTTAATCGCACCATAATGCTGGCTGCCGTCGTATGAGTGAAATATTTTGAGCAGGTCGTAAAACAACAATCAAATAAAATCAGATCGGGCCCGCCACCAATCTGCAGATGATCGTGGGTTTCCCCTTCGCTGTGCCCGGTATTCTTCCACCAGAATGCTTGCCGCCATCGTATATGTGAAACATTTTGAGCAGGGCGTAAAATACCAGCCAAATAAATAAATGAACTAAATTAAAATCTGAGCCGAGTTATATATAAACTATATATAATATGGTACAGCGCAGCACAATGACTCGGGGGCTTCTGTAGAAGGCCGTATGTGCAATAAAACTCCGAAATGTAATAATTATTACACTATGGGTATCAACTGCTACCCGTACTCTAACATTGCTTCTTTATGGGCAGAAAGTGTTACCATTCTTGTTCATTACACAAATTACACACTCTGGTTTCCTCCCACCATATTGCTGAAAGCCGTCGTGAGGCTAAGTGAAATATTCTTGAGTACTGTCTAAAATATTTATCAAATACATAAATCAACTAAATCAAAATCAAATCTGGGGTATATATAATGCTACATGTATTACAGCGCAACACAATGACTTAGGGGGTTCTGTAGACGGCCGAAGAGTGTAATAAAATCCCGTAATGTATATACTTATTACACTATGGATAGCGACTGGTGCTGTGTAATAAGATTTATTTGATTCTAAACTATTACACTGGTGTAAACAGAAAACTGTCTCGAGATAAGTTAACATCTGCACACAGTGGGATTCGCTGTCAGAATGGCATGAGGTCATATGTATATATATATACGTATATGTGCATAGCTCTGGATCTTACTACAGTGCAGCCTAAGACACAAGGACATGCCCTGCCCGTTCAACAGACACTCGTCACGCTGGTAGGCTCGTGGCACATCTGTCAATAAACCACTGCATGACGTGCTACTCAACGAAAGAGTACTGTTGTTACATACATGTTTAATGCAGATGTTTGCGAAATTAAGATATCAGAAATATTCTTTCACCCCGAGACCCAAGACACAGCACCGTAGAGTTTATTGTCTCGGTTCATCGGTGTGCAACAACAGGATGACTTAACAACAGCCACCTGTCACACGAACGGACAGATTTCTGCATGTTCGCGTTTTACTAAGCGCATCTTCTTAGGCAGGCAGTGTGAGTAAGACTGTGTGTGCCGGTCCATTTCTACTCGTTGCAGGGCACTAATATACATGGCATTTAGAGTAGTGTTAGGTCTATCCCAACTACGCAGAAGAGTTCATTATTACAGTTGCCGAGGGCCGCAGATGCACGTTCTCTTCCATGCATGAAACTGATAACCATAATACAATCGAAAAATTCTTGAGCCAAAAATTTAAACAACACATTAACAAATAGATTTAATTCTTTAGACACGGCGGACTAAGTTGAACAAAGAGGTACTTGCATACATGCGTGCGATTTGAACGACCCCAGTTTGATAGACAGAGTGATACTGCACCTATTTAACCGAATTTACTTTGATTGCTGTTTGGTACATGTGAAAATGTCGCTGAGTCTTGTGAACTTGGCGTCCGCTTGTCGGTAGGCGTCACACAGCCTGCGCTCATAATATCAGCGGGTGTGCCTTACCATGCTTTTGTACCGGTATACTAGGGAAAAGCGTGGTGGCGTATACCCGCTGATATTGAGCTTACACACAGCTGCCCCTTGGCTACATTCGTGTGGTCGTGTGCCAGCAAAAATGACAACATGGAAGTGGTGATATGTTGTTCATTCATTTGTTTACTTATTTCGTTGGTGTTGTACAACTTTACACGTCCACTCGCAACATTACGGTCAGGGGAAAGCCGTAGTATTACTTGATCATTATGCATGCAATGCATTAGCATCTGGTGCGGGACTATATAAAGTGTGTGAGCCCACTGCGTTCTGCTAGGCACCTCGTCATCACAAGGCAACTCTTCATCACAAGGCAATTCTTTTATCACACGAGTTCATGTACAACAGTCAGTAAATATATTGATGTTATAATAACAAGATGGTTTACTCTGTCAGGAATGTACGTTAGCAACCTGTGAATGGGCATGGGTTCCCCCCAGGGCTCTGTGTGCAATTCTGTCAAGCTTGACGTCATGCTCATGACGTCACTGATAGTGTCTCTACATGTATCAGACCATGCGGTCAGTCGGTACACTCAGATTCTCAGAATATACAGAAACTCTGTGTTTGTTATATCAGCCTTGCTTAACTGCATCCATATACGGATACCATAATCTGACGGGATCCCTACCACCACAAGCGAAGCGAAATATTCTTGAGCTCGGAGCAAAACACCAATAAATAAATAAACACTGTCAGGGTTAATTACACCTTTTATAACAGCTCACAGCATTGTAAATGTCAAAATACACACACACACACACACACATATATATATATATACACTGAAATGGAAATTTGTCTTCACCATACCGAGAAAAAGTGACATTTCTGGGTGCTTTCCGTAACTGGGTCACTTTTTACCTGATGACGTCGGGCAAATCTGGCGATAATCTCGCCCTAGGTTGTTTAATTTTTGGTGTTACGAAAAGCAGTCAAACTCCTAATTGCACAAACAGCTTCAGCACTTTTCGATGAAATGGTTTTAAGTTTTATTCCAACAGTACAAAGTGTGTAACTTTAGAATTTTAGTGGTAATCCCGGTGTGAATACATACATAACACGGATTTCCCATTGGGATTACCCAACTTTGCAGCGTCATTCGGAAATGCCCTGCTGGCTTTCATAGCCAGTCAAAATCCTTTTCTCATGTAGACTTATCTGCCTTTCAATAGATATCACACACGTTTTCTTTGGTTGATACATCCATACATATATTGGTTTACATGGTGATTATGCCAGGGAATGATTTGCGCCAAGGCAAAAGGGATTTAGGCTGCTCTAACCAACCATAGTCATCCACAGAGAACTACTGCCACAATGCTGCAGCCTAAAATCTGTGGATCCAACATAAATAATTCCCCACGGCTTTGAAAAGCAAACTTGCTTTCCTCGGTGGACAGAGCACAGTCCTCAGAGTTGGGCCAATAATTCTCACGTTTACAAGATCAGAAAAGTTTTGTCTCTTACCAGTGTACTGCGGACACACGAGTAAAACATGATGGATGGTCTCCACAGCCTGACAAACATCACACAGACCTGAATCTCTTGCCTTGAATCTTTTTAAGTAGCCATTAACTGGGAGGTGTCCTGACCGAAGTCGGAAGCACAGGATTTCGCTTTTCTGCTAGAAAAGGAAAAAGGGAGGCTGTTATGAAATTTGACAACAAGGATAAATGAGTGATTAAACGGCCCTTCTCTGAGGCGTCCCATTCAGTTTGCCATAGTTTACATGACAATGACTACATCATTTAGGGCCTAGGATATGGTCAGTTTGTCACCACAAATTATTTTTGGGCTTTTAGCAGTCGATACTATGGCACTGAGCTCAGAAATATCTAGTCTATTGCAAACGTTGTATAGGTTTACTACATTCACAACCCGTCTCTATGTAAGGAAAATCTGAAATCCTTGGACTTCAATACTGCGAAATTCTGGGAAGCAAATTTCCGTGAATGAAATACTACTTTTCATTAACGTAGCCAGCCCACCTCTGGCCATGTCAGTTCTGTCAGCTCTTTTCATGAAATATCCTGGGAACGTAGGGTTATACTTAGGTTGAAGAAATGTTTCTTGGGAGACAAATTACATCAGGCTCAACATCAAGATCAGCTAAGAAAACTTTGAATTCTTGACCATGAGAAAACAAAGACTGAATGTTTTGATTTTAAAGGTTTTAAAGCTGCGGAGTAAGAAACATTCTAGGTAATTCCGATATACTGAGCCTTACTTGCCTCCTTCCTGGCAGGACAGCCGCTATAAGCAGCACTATTGCTATCTCCACAGCTGACGCATGTCGACCACGTTCAGCTTTAATGCATTTCTCTTTACGTAAAGCCACCTGGATTTCCAAAGCTGTTACACTTTCTCCAACACCATATATGACACCCTTACATGACGACGTGGATGGCTGGCAGCATTGTATGTCTTTGCCCATTATTGAAGTCAGCCTAAGCAAACGCTTGACCTGGCCCTTGTCAGAGCATGTTACCTGCAAATCACGTGATGGCAGTCTTTTCACGGACTTTTCCCAACAACTTCACGTAAGGCTTCACCAAATTTTACAGGATTCAACGAGCACACAGGGAATCTACCTACACCAGGCATGACAACATCTAAACTACAGTTTGTTTCAGCTTTTCATGCTTTCTTTCCGACCTCGCCTTCCTCACTGCCATTTCTACTTCGCACCCGCTTGAACCGCCCTGAAGGTCGCACCTCAGTGAAGTCCATATCGTCGCCATCATCCTCTATTGTAGCTCAAATTACTAAGAGTAGCCTAAATAAACTAGGTGCAAGCACAGTGAGATTATTTACAAGACAGTGAGGAGAAAGGAAGGGAGCCTCTGTTGCGACTCAGAAACCAAGGTGAACGAGGAAAGGAGCCCTTGTCAGTTCAAGAATGGCAGGGCAATGTACAAGAATCAGCTAACGTCACAGAACAATAGATAATTTATGCTACAAAATCACTATAGACTATATACATACAATCACGCTAACCTACTCAACAATATACATTTACTTTGAAAATTACACAGATTTAGTCAGATACAAACAACTGGAGTGCAACGACAACATAAACTCAGCTTACAAGTGGAAAAACATGTCCGTCCCGCTTGTTGACCAACCGCAATCTTTCATTGGTTGAAAAAATCCTGTGGATATTTAAATTTCGGTCACGAAACACGTCATCCAGTTTTACTTTCGCGCATGCATATACCTTTTTTTTTGTCGACTTCCGCCCACGGAGGAAGTTTCCAGACTCCTGTAATCAACCATCAAACTCATTAAAATGCGTTGTTCGTGGTGCTGCTAAATCGTTTAACAGTTGCTTGCTACGCTCAGCAAGAGATTGGGCACTGATCTCATTAACTAATTAAGCTGTCGTTAAGGATATTGTCCTTTCACATTCCCCGTTTTGGTGAATTGCATGGACACTTAGGAGCCATGGGGCCTCTCTATTTAGTGTGCAGAGGTTTCGTGTTGTACAGAACGCACGACAGTCTCTTAATTTTGTCTTTTTTTCCAAAATAATATTTCATACTATTAGTTTTTGTCGTTTAATGTGCACTACTACTCGAAGTACCCATTCTTCTTTTGATTACAGAAAGGGATAAAGTCTCCCACATTATGGAAAATAGCATCCTCCACGGTCGGGTGACGGTAGGGCGTCACCCTACTTTAGCTTTACTGAGGGGCTACTTAAAGACCTTAAAGGCTAGGCAATTGGCCCTAAAACAACGACGTCATTTCTCAAAGTGACGTCGTTGTGTTGTTGCAGCAACGTAACTCGGATCCTGTCTGTTATGGGACAGCTTCACTATCATTACTTCAATACGATACTAAAGAGACTTTCATTCCATATATCCGTTTGAGCTAAACTTGTACCTGTATGGGACAGTTGTATAGGTAGGCCTGAGGGAAACCTAGAAGAACAAAGAATTAAGAGCTCAGATACATTTATTGATATTTATTTATTAATTAATTACTGTTTTACGCCGTACTCAAGAATATTTCACTCAATCAAATACATAAATATCGAATGTATACCAAGGCACGAAGCGCTGGGTCGGTGGATGAATGGCAGGAAGATATATATGGCTCGACGGCTTTCTCTATCTGCGCGCCATCGTTCCGTCTTTTCTGTTATTATCATCGAACGACACTGCAATGACAGTGTTGTGGATGCTGGCCTTCTCCATAGTAAGTTAGGCAGGTATGCCGTGTGTCACACAATATGCCCAAATTGCATTTTTAATTAGATCACTTTAATTACTTAAGTCAGAAGATTTGTCAGGTATATCAGGCAAAACGAGATGGTTGGCATTAAATGCTCGTCTTTTGGTGTGATCTTTTGAGGATACGATCAATCGGTTGGCAATGGACAGTGTGTCGTTTGGGTTTAACCTTTGCGAATATGAACAATCTGCTGGCAAAGGAATTGGTGGTCTTGTGCGTTGACGAGTGCAGACATGAATAACAGTTTGGCGATGGTGGCATTTGAAATTGAACGAGTGCGGACATTAAACAATCACGCGGAGTCCGTTAACAGCAGGCAGTGTTGCTGTGAACATATATTATGTTGTACTAATTTTATCTAATATAGAGGTAAAATACGCAATACATGTGTGCGTGAAATAAATTACGTTTATATACCGTAGATATGAACAAAACGTATTAAATGGTAGTGCTTTTTTTCCGTACATATCACTTAATACCAGCGACGTAATACTTTCATGATGGAGGAGTTATAATGGTGCGCTTAATGCTGCACAATGACCCAGCCGTTTGTTCAAGTCCCTTCCTCTCCGGGGCGGATGATCTGCCAGCAACTTGCGGATGTTCGTGGTTTTCCTCCCACAATAGTGCGGGACGCTGTCGTATAATAATATGTGTTAAATATACTTGGCTACGACGTGAAAATCCAGTCAAGAAGTAAAGAAATAAATAAAGGCGTCTCTTGCCACAGCCTCTTTCTGGGTAATGAGGTTGCAGGCTCGAATCCAACACCCGCTAATTATATAGTGCTGATTTAAATCTGGCTAAATGTTCGATGACTGACGAAGTGAAATAGTTTACTCCCGGTACACATTTACATGTAGTTCAAATTATTTTTTCTATGACGAAATATTTCTAAATCGGGTGTGGAGTTAATACAAATAAGAGTAAGTATGAGCAAAGATATACAATTACCTAGAGCGATGTTCTCTCATTAATGGCCATTTCCCTATGGAGAGGTAAAGAATTAGATCCTTGGCGCAATGCCCACCTTCTGTCAAAATGTCACCAAAAATCTGAAATTACAGATCAAGAAATACGGAAATGTCACTTGTATTTTCCGGCATAGTTTTAAAGAGGCGATTATGGTTACAAGGCGGTTAAACTCAAGTCAGGTAAGGAGGACAAGAATATGAAATGGATTAGGTATGCATGTATGAGAAGTTCCGCACCAACACAAATCTCAAGGTTATCATGCTGTTGAAGGGGCAACGAGCTATATAATAACATCAGTTTCATGATTGGTGGCTAGCTTCCGAGAATTGAGCAATGGGAGAGATCCTTCGGGCAAAGAGGTTTGTGTCATACATGTATACACGCGGACAGGGGCAGTATAAAAAATATACAGTAGAAATATTTGTTGAGTAGAAGCAGACCACATTTCACGGCCACGGGGGTTGTGTCCTTTTATGGGCAAAAAGATCGGCGACAATCTATTGACGATAGTTCAAACCCTCATGAACCTGACTGACTGAGCTACAGGGGGGAATTTTTCTCGAAGCGGTCGTAATGTTAGGCCGGTCGCAAGTACGAAGACGGCGCATGCCGTCAATATGTCTTGCCTTGGTGAATAGGTCAGCGTAACGTTGCGATCCCTTTGAGAGACGGCTTCCTGGGGACAGTTTACAGTGTACACTCTACATAACGACTTCGCTTACATTGTCTCACCACGCTCTTGTACTCAAGAATAGGTTCACAACTGACATATAGGTCGCTACGTGTTTAGTTTGTGTATATCCAGGTCATGCTGGCTGCAGAGTAGGACTACATTTGTCAGGTAAGACAATTAATCCAAGAAACCGTTAACCAGATATCAAACATGATGACAGACTTCCTCTTCATGAAAAAAGTCGACCGTCAGGTAGATCGGTGAAGGTACATAAGCAAATCAATTGCATGACGGTCAACAATCATTAAGTGAACAAGTCAATTCCATAAACTTCCGTACCGGAATTGTCAGTGCTACAGGCCTACTTGGCTTAGGACCCTTTTTACAGTGACATATAGCTCTCAAACAGAAAATACTATAAACAACATAGCGAGTATAACTAGAGCAATATATATGTTACAAGTGTATACATCAACATCAATAGCAGTGATCGAGTGGTATAAATCACATGGATAGGCCTACGAGTCTTTCCCACTCGTGTAATATGTATAACCACCTGTAACTATTCCGGACGCATTGACTCATGGAGAGTTTTTCGAAACATATATAAATACATATATTACTGTACATGGCGATCCCATTCCATGGAATGATTTGCGCCAAAGCTGTAATATATGGTTCAGGGATTCAGGCTGTTCTAATCGACAATGGTCAGTCTATGGAGAATTATTGCCACAATGCTATGGTTAAAATCTGTTGATCTTACATAATTAATTCCCCACAGTTTTAAAAAGTGAACACACGTTTTTCGGTGGAAAAATCACAGTTCTCAGAGTTGGATTATCGATCCCAGCGTCTACAAAAGCACAGTATTAAAGTAGCTATTAAGTGGGAGATGTCCTGACCAACGTCGGAAACACAAGATTTCTGCTTTTCTGCTAGAAATGGAAAAATGGAGGCTGTTATGAAATTTTACAACAGGATTATAAAAGTAAGAAAAACATTTGAAGCGCCCCATTCAGTTTGCCATAGTTTAAACAATGATGACTTTACTTCATTTAGCGCCTCGGATTTGGACAGTTTGAGATTAAAAGTGACATTACGCAAGCTTAGGTGCTCGTTTGACCAGACTATCTGCTCATTCAATACCAGGTACCCCAGAATGCCCAGAACCCCGAGGGAAACAAATGTCAAGACCAGCACAGAATAGAGAGTGCGACAAAGAAAAAAAAAGGGACATCGTATGAGTTTTCTGAAACGATAGATCTACAGCATGTTGATTAGTCGCGGATGTGTTTGAGCTATAATGCCAGTTGTTAATATTTTAGTATCACGTAGCATAAATTTTTATTTTGTAGCATAAATGTAGATGTCTGCATCATGGAGGTAAATGAGTGCGTGCAACGTAGGACATACCGTTTGATGCATAGCCTACATATATATATGGCAGACAGATCTGTTCTCAAGTAATCCATGCGAGCCTATATATGTATTTGCATCTACCTGAAACCAGCTTCACTAACGTGTTGTACAGTTTTCTCTGGAATTTACGTATCGGCCTCTCATATCACCTACGTACTTCGCACACCTGTATATATATATATATATATATATATATATATATATATATATATATGTAGGCCTTTCTACATGTGCTGATTTACCCTGTTTGTATTTGTGTCTATTTGCGGATTCCTCGATCTCACGAGGCCATGTGTCAATGCACATTGCGTCCCTCGCTCGGTCGACTTCGGGCACAGTGAAACATTTTAATAAATACCAGTGTACGATTAAAACCTGCATACATGGTGATGTGCACGACAGACCTCCATATGCGCTACACATGCACGCTGCACTAAGCCCACATGCGCATGTAGGCCTATATACATGGCATTATAAATCTATATATACTTATTCCGATGGCCAACGCACGTGGCTCACTCTCGAGAAGTAAAAAAATGGGGAAAACCGACACAGAAGACTCGGTATACGTAGACATCTGCTCAGGATTTGACAGAGACAAATATAGCTGATTCTAAGTGAACGGGGAAAACCCAAAGAGGCTTGAAAACCCCTGGGTATTTCCACTGTGATGTGGATCTATAAATAAACACATGACGTTACACAGCGGAAATCCGGTGGTTTCGAATTTGACTCAAATAAACCATATGCGTGAATCTAAATTTTGGGACGCCGTAAGGCATGTGTGGTATGGATTCGTTTCACAGTAAAGAACATTATTTGCCTTTGAGTGCAAATAAGTGCGAATCTATGGTGTGGACGTGTCGCGTCAACGCCCGTTCAATTGCAGCATAAGGGAGACTAACGAACACCATTGGATTCATGGGTATTCCCCCCTGTTCGTGTACAGAAGGTGACGGTCTCGCTTCCCTGAAATTCGCCAGAAAAAAAAGTTTTTCTCTGTGTCGGTAAGGAGTATATTATTTTATCAGATTCGAAAATGGCAATGTTTTTTCTCATGAGCTTATATTGTTTTAAAACATGCTGAGGGCATCCGTTTGAGTAATGTAATTATTTTATACATTTCAACTCTAGGCCTATGCACGTGATTCATTGCTAATGGAAGGGAGACTACTTCGCCTTTTTGGGTTCACGAGTTTTGCCCCTTGTTCATAAATAAACAGGCACAATACTGTGTATTATCACCGATCACTGCGCGCACACAAACAAGAAACAGAAAGTCATGGTCACTCAGTATAGACGCCTTCATTCACCACGCTAGCTTGATACATGTAACAACTGAGTCTCAATTTTGTAATGATCCTTTAGGAATCATTGTGACAGTAACCTGATAACAAATACAGCGAAGTTGGTTTTCTGACGAGTCAAAATTTGAAAAAATTCAAAACTTCAAAGATTTAAAAATTTAAAATTTTAAAATTTAGGCTACATCATCCACATTGTCATGAGACAAATCAGCTCCGGGTTTAGCGCTCCAGCGCGGTGTAATGACCCAGGTGCCTCTCACCAATGCGGTTGCTATGAGTTCAAATCCATCACATACTGGCCTCCTCTCCGCCCGTAGGTGCATGGGAAGGTCGGCCAGCAACCTGGTCGTGGGTTTTCCCGGAGCGTCTACGGGGTTTCCTCCCACCATAATGCTGTCTGCCCTTGCATAGGTGAAATATTCTTAAGTACGGCGTAAAACACAAATCAAATAAAAATAAAATAAATAGCTAACTAACTAACTAATTAACTAACTAATTAATTAACTAACTAACTGACTAACTAAATAAATAAAGTTCCTGTGACACCGTTGTGGTATCCATGGATTCAGTGGCTGATTGAGTGTTGGACTAGCTGACTGATCGTCTGATTGGTTGATTGCCCGAATGACTGACTGACTGACTGAGTGGCGGAGTGAGTGTCATAGTGAGCAACAAGGTGAATTTTTTTAGGGGGAGGGCTGGGGGGCTCTCTGCACGATTTGGACACAATAACAACAATAACAAGACTATCGACGTAAAATCTGAATAATCGTAAAATATAAGGA